>KE603008.1:188-16195 GCA_000444245.1 Botryllus schlosseri | reverse complement strand
CAATAATGTTGTACCCATTTGATTGTGTGACAAGCTAACACCCTGGTTTTCAAATCCCTAATATTCTCATTTTTAGCTTGAACGCGACACACCTAAAGTTTTCAGAAATGCCTCCATGAGAAGATCATCCAGAATAAGTCTCCCAAGACCATCGCACCCTGCGCCGCGGTCTCCGCCGCCTGTATTTCCTGCGCCGGTGCTGGATAAATTCCGTTGACTGCGCTTTTCGTTGTATATTGTCCTTGCGAATCTGGTGATTTATTACCTTGTCAGTGAGAATCTCATATATGCATTTCTGTTTGCTTCTACCTATTTCACAACGCTTCGATTGTTTCAATCGCTTCAACTATTTTCAAACGGGGCACCAATATTACACTTCATGATATTTTGCGGTGTAGTAATGTTTTCGTCTGCTAATCATCCTGTAGCCATTTACGGATACTATGCAATGACAACTTATTGAGGAATGAAAATAGTAACTCATGCGTCCTGATTCCATGACTTCTTCAACAGCGCGTCTCAGGTATTGCGGGTATGCATGTCATTTCCCGAAGGAAACCCTGAAAGCTACACTTGAAATAGGATATTGATATGAACCGGAATATAGCTGAGTCGTGGTACAGAACTTGAATATAGCTTTCAATACAATATCCATTGTATAATAATATTTATTAACTCGAAGACTTTTCGGGTGCCTCTTTTCAAGGGTTAACGGCACACTAAAAGGGATTTAAACACATTTAAAAGCAAAACCAAAAAGGCAAAGTCTGACGCAACAATCAAAATCACAAACCATGAAATTCGCATTGTACCAATGGCAACAATAACAAACTATGAAGTATACGGACATTCGGTACTATAGTAACTACGCAATTCGTAAATAAACAGTTACACGCACGAAACACATGCACTAATGAGAAATTTGTAGGTTATAGAGGAAATCTGTTTGTCTACATAAAATAGGTTTGTTCAACTGAATAATAGTAGACTCCAGCACTTTTAGATGAAACAAAGATCTACCACGCGCAATGACAGTGAACATATTGTCATCATAGTGCTGTGGACAGCAGTGGCGTAGCAGCCACCTGGCGGTTCTGGCTCTGCGCCAGGGGCGGCAGGCTCCAAGGGGGCGGCAAAATTAGGCTGCACAGTGCACACCAATTCTTTAATTATGTATTATAGTGGTCCCCACCGTAAGTACTATTTTATTCAAATCCAAATTTTTCGACGGCAATAACTCTGCTTCCACTGTCTGGAATTTAACAAAATTTGGTGAACATCGTTTCTATAGACAACCTAACACTTTCATGGGGTGAACAGAAAATTTTCAAATTTTTTGTTATTTATTTTTATATAATGAATAAAAACTTTCTTCTCCTGTAGCAATGCGGCTACTGGTTGGAATTGTACCAAATTTGGTGTGTAGGCTTAAATTAAGCAACCTAACAATTTTATCAAGTAGCCAGTGCGATTNGAGAAAAAAAGTCATTTTTGAAGAGCCCTGTAGTGCACAGTGTACACNANACAGCCGGCTAAAAGCAGCGTAATTGGTAGTCCTATATAGCTGGCGTCCCGGGAGCTAAAATTTAATCAGACTGGTCTCAATNGAAAGCTAGTGTCGCGCTGATTTGGAATATGTTAACATGACAATGGANCCACTCCTAACAATCGGAACACAATGACCAATCGACCNTGATAATGGAAATTATATCGTGCGATTATTCGGAAAATTGCCGATTTTCAAACCAGGATTTAAATTGTATTTCCGGAATCAGGGCAACGATAGCTTTCGATTACGATCAGTATTGTTAAATTTGACCGCACGGAGGGCCTGGCCAACTATAGGATGACCATGACCAATTATGCTGCTTTTNNCTGTCTCATCAGTAGTGTCTGGGTAGTGGGTATTCAAGTGTGACAACTAAGTTGCCCACCTATATCCGTAGGTTAGTGATCTATACTTTGNGTTACGATTGGGGTTTGGCAAAATCGAGTACNTGAGTGATTCGATTCTGAATCACTTATTAATAATAATATGNTTCGAGTCGAGTCGAGTCGAGTCGAGTATTCCANTATCCCTNTATATGAGGTCAAAACAGAATGCCATATGTCATAGTTAAAATATGTACCTTTTATCCCACCACAAAGAATAGAATGCCTGTTATACATCACAATAAAGATACTTTGGTATTTTTTCGACCATACTGAATTCGTTGCATTTTGTGACAATTTTGAGGGGTGATCATGACTTCTGAAATGTGGTATTTCCACTAAACTTATAACTTCTGCACTACATGTTTTGTATGCTGCGATACGGCCAATCAATGTTTCAAGGCTTCCACAGTGGAAAATAGTATCGAAACTATAATTATCGTTGATAAATTAACATCAATGGCGAGCAGCGTATAATTTCAGTACTCGAAAAAAATCGTATTTTACTACTCGACTTGAGTCATCAGATTGGAGTACTCGAATCATTGTGCCCAGCCCTAGTTACGATTTGGTACAGCAGACCGAGATAGCTGTGAAGGTAAACCGGTCCTAGTAACTGTATAAGTTGGTTATAATTGTCGGATTGACAGATTGGGCTTAAATTTATACAAGTGTTAATTAAGACTCGAAAATGAAATACATTCGTTCGCTATTTCTTGTCTTCATTATTTTTGGCGTTATTAACGTTGAGACGGCGAGGCTGAGACGCGGCATATTATTTGCAATATATTTTTTGAAAAGATTGCTTGAACATGAATCTATGTAAAAATTTGATGCGGTCTACTGAGGGGGGCGGCATTTTAAGCGAGAGCCAGGGGCGGCAGCACATGCTGCTACGCCAGTGGTGGACAGGCGGGGTTTTCACTCAAATGCTGACCGATTGACGAAGCATATGCTTGGTAATCGTCATAGCAGTCTGTTTTGGCAGCCAATTTGCCATGACGTGCAAGCTCCGTGCGAGTATTTGCGCATGTTTTTGACCGAATCAATTTTGGGATATGCTGCTTAATACGCTCAAAATATCTTTGAGATGTACTGTACGTCCTACATACCTACTATCACAATCACAGTGGCACTTGTATTGGTAAACAACATCACTTGCATTAAAGGCAGGAAGTGCATCTTTTCGAGAGTTGGGCAACAAGGGTTTCGTTGTGTACACCACATGGTTGTTTACGCTGTAATAACAACGGTGAACAGCCAATTTAATGAGTTTTTCAAAACGGTTAGACAAGTTACCTAGCCAAGGTAAGTGTAAAAATGCCGGGCTTTTTTCTGGTCCGTATTTGGGAGCTATATCCGATTTTTTCAAAACCCTAGAGATGGAGCATTTTAATATGTGGTCTGGATAGCCATTTTTGGACAGAATCAAGTGGATATCATCCAATTCGCGTGACGGTTTTTCCGGTGAACAGATGCGCAGGCCCGATTGACAAGAGCTGAAATAAGGTTTAATTTACGCCGCTTCAGGCAAAATGAATCCCAACGGATATAATGACCAGTGAAGGTAGGTTTTCTGTACACCGACGTTTAAAACGTTTGTCCTGATCTCTCTACTAAGACGTCTAAAAAGGGAAGGGCAGCATCAGTTTCCTTTTCCACGGTAAATTGTAGAGCTGGATGGAGACAGTTCAATTTTTCGAAGAAATTATTACACTCTCGCTCATTTTTAAAGGCAACAAAGGCGTCATCGACATATCTAAAATAGAGGAGAGGTTTTGCGACGTTTTCAAACAATTTCTTTTCATGGTATCCCACGAATATATCGGCCAAACCAGGTCCCAACGGTGAACCCATTGCAATACCATTACATTGGCGGAACATCGTGTCATTGAAGCTGAATTCAACGCAACTAGTAGCAGTTAGCAACAATTCGAGAAATATATCACGTGGTAATTTCGGAGGTTCAAGCGGATCGGCACAACATAATTTAGCTAAATGGCTCAACACCGTCATTGAACCAGTTCGACTTTTGTATACGCATCACCGTCTTCGCGACTCGTTCACGTTTGTAGAAGAACTAAAGCGCGCTAAATTAAATCCGTCCAATGTATTTCTTAGCTCATTTGATGTGAAAAGTCTTTTTACCAACGTACCACTGTCGAAAACTTTCGAAATCTGCGCAGACGCGCTTTATGATGGCACGCTTGAACCTCCGAAATTACCACGTTCAGTTCATCCAATCGGTTCAAGTGATATATATAGCCTGCGTGTTAAAGGCCTAATTGCTGAAGCGGTGACGATGTCGAGGGTTTCATTCTTACCATGTCGTAGGCTATGTGTCGACTATTTCGTGTGCAAATCGTCCGTGCTATATGATTTTCGAAAATATCAAGACAGGTTGCGATCGAATTGTATAACTTTTGGGAAAAAACATAATTTTGTTTTTTCTAAATGGCATTTGTTTAAAACAACCGTTTGTTTTAAATGCAACCCTAAGTATAGAAGATTTCAAATATGTCTGTCATGTTTATGCGGAACAAAACGAATCTGTATTCGCGAGGAGCATTGGTTTGATATATTGCATTTATTTGGAATAGGTGCCCCTGCATATAGGCTACTTGTCATCGGATCATCAATAACTAGATAATAATTTTGATTTCGTCAAGACCAAGAATTATATGACTTAGTGATATGTGACAATGCAGCAGGTCGATAACTAGTCCACTGAACTGTTGCTTCAATGAGCGTGAGCACGGTGCGCAACATCATGTAACATCATTTGAATGATACAACCAGTGTTGGGCAGATTCGATTCCACTTTTTCACATGACTTGACTTGACTGGAGTAGGGTTTCAATACATCCTTCTTTATGAGGATTGGTCCTCATTTTTCAGGAAATTGGAAATGTCCTGCGAGGACACCTATATGTCCTTATTTTTGACAATTCATATTCCTTTACAGCTTTTAGAACTTAAGTAATGGACAGGGTCAGCTGATAATCGGCAAAAACGACGCGAAATAGGTGGTGAGGACGATCGAGTGTCGATTCAGGGTGCTGACCCTTTTTTAGTAAACATCACAGAAGTAGCTTAAAAAGTGGTTAATTCGGGAGTCGAGTTATAGTGATGACTAGGGCGATTTTTTGACATGCCAAAAAAGTCAAGATTAGGTCAAAATTGTAGCGTTAGGTCAAAATTTTGTCAAATATTTTTACAAAGTTAAATGCGCACATACCCGACACTTCATATTCCATTATACACAGACGCGTGTCGCGTTGGGATACAGCCGGCACGCTTTTTCGCCGAGTGACGTAGGGCATTTTTTCCCTGCACGAACATCAGTTCGCCCGCCGCGCACGTGTGATCACTGATGCCGCCAGACAACAGCGCGAGGTCCTGCAATGGCGGTTTGTAATCGTAGTTGAGGGTGCGGTGTTAGTTGAGTTCGCGGATTAATCGCGGTTTACTGATGTTCAAGCAAGAACATAGCTATAGCGGAGTGCCGAAAACTGAACTTTGCATGCTAATTTATAATTATGCTTCGTATAAAAACATAGTTCAGGCATACGGTTACTTGATAGACCGTAGTTTTCTGTCGGTCATATCGTCAGCCGTAGGTACATGCGTGATTTCTCGAGTATAGTATTCATCTGTTCCTTATTAATTAATGGCATGTGCAAGTATGCTTCCTTATCCACAATGACATGTCTGACGATCACCAATCAGTGTTCCTTGTTAACATGTCAAAAATATTAGTGTTTGGTAGAATGCAGATTTCTATTGATCATGAGGTCGTGGCATGCACACAGCAAATCGTGGACTCCAAGGGTTCATTAATTTTCTACTCTATTGAAGCAGCTGCAGTTCAGTATGCCTAAATGTCGAAAAAGACACCGATTACTGTAGCTTACAGTAGGACATGGACTGCTGCGACCAGGTTATTCAAGCATGCAGGCTTGAACTAACAAAAACGATGAAATTTTACAGTTTGAAGATATTAATAGACCAGTATCAAGTAAGTGTTTAATTTTATTCAGTTCTGGATTTGAATTTCATGAATAACATGGTATTGGCATCATAATGTTTGTGTGATGTCAATTTTCGAATCAAGCTCTTTTCTCATGCCTGCTTTAATACATGAATTACTTTATCAACAGATGGCCGTAACAGTACAATGTTGGATCAATTTAAGGATGTCACTCCATTGCATGCAGAAACGGCTGTTATTGCCACTCTTTCTGATTCAACTCCCTATGAGAGCTCGGACACGGAAGACCGCCCAACAATTATGTTATCTGATGTTTCATTGTGTCTGCCTCAACTTCGAAGCAAACTTCGCAGTTCCTATCCAAGAAAAAGCGGGGAGGTCTGTTTAATTACAATCTGAAAAATAATTCGATACGTGACTATGTATTTCTTCCTTTAGTCACCTCAACACAACGACGTCCTGAGAGGCACCACGTAAAGACGATTTTGGAAGGTTTGTTAAACATTTTGTACTCCTGAGATGTTGCTTGCTTTGTAAAATTATTATATATTTATTATCAATTGTTTATCCATTTCCATAGTGTTAGTTTCACTCCAACTTGTATTTTCTGCAGATATTGATGATTCTGACAATGAAGTAGTTCCTGCTGATACTTAAATTCATTCTCAACCATTGTCTGCCTCAACTTCGAAGCGAACTTCGCAGTTCCTATCCAAGAAAAAGCCGGCAGGTCTGTTGAATTACAAGTTGAAAAATAATTCGATATGTGACTATGTATTTCTTTCAATAGTCACCTCAACACCAAGTCGTCTCGAGAGGCACCAAGTAGAGACAACTTAGGAAGGTTTGTTCAACATTTTTTTCTCCTGAGATGTTAACTTGCTATCAATTATTATTTATTTATTTAAGGTTGCTCTTCGTTCGAAATGTCTACCGACAGTGTATTCCACAGGCGAAACGGCTATTCGGATGACGGTACGTTCTGAGATTCATATTTTTATAGGAAGTATGGCATTTGATTCACTTTTACATATTACGCTTCCCAGAACTCAAATTTATATTATAAGGGGTCGAGCTTTGAGACATTCATGGGCATGTCGTTACACAATAATTGATGATTTTAATGTACGTTTGTCAAATGTGCGGTATAGATGACTTTTAATTTTATTTAGAAATCATGAAGAAAATCTTGATTTGTGTGCGAAAGTAGATGAAAATCAAGCGTATCTCGTTCGACAAGATGTTGGAAAACGTATGCAATGGCAGTCAAGCACGCAGAATTTCAAGTATTTAATCAAGAAACCTGCAACTAGTGTGGATGAATTAAAAGGCATAGATGCGAAACTTCAGCAGGGGGAGCAAAATATGCCGCAGTAAGTAGTTGTTATAATTACCAAACCCATTAATTTTCGATATACAATTGCGAACATTTTTCCCAGCTGATCAAGTTAAATGACTCTCGGTGTAGTTTTTCATTCACTGTAAAAATACTGTTACAACTAGAATTGGTCGGGATATAATTTGACAGAGTGCTGTTGACACCTGTTTTTATGATTTTTACTGGATTTCTTGGTTTTCCAGATATCGTATATTTGTCGGTAGTTGGTGGACAAACTGTGACCGCTACAATTCGAGGCGTGTTGGACAAAATTGCAACCAAGTTTCTACTTGCTCAGTATTCCAAAGACGGACAAAAAGGAAAGCATAAGCATCGCTTCAAATACCATGAAATGATCTGTAGCCTTCTGATATGTGAGTATTGAAGTTAGAGCAACGCTCCCAGACAGTACAAGGTCTAATTAACTTAGCTCCAACCCTATCTTCTTGTAGCTATATGCAGAAAGACCCACAGCAAAGTAACGGAGAAAGAGAAACGCACATCGGTGAAGTCTTCAAGCCCTACCCTCTTATCTCAAGAAGGTACAGTTTGCTGTTGGTTAATCATTCTGATATCCCTCTGCTATAAAAAAATCAGTCATAGGTGCTGGTGCATTAAATTACAATTATTGTTATGATGCGCATTCATGTTGGTGTCATATCTTATTTAGTAACAATCATCATTTTCTAGTGTGCCTTGCTTTGTATTTATACCCTGTGTTCTGTGATCTACTCTCCTTTGTTTATATGCCCTCTGGATAGTAATTGCATGGTGCTTGCTAGTCTAAAGTAATTCTGCTGAACAGGATTAAATACATTGGATTCTTATTACAAGTTCTTCGTATAGGTTTACTGTCCTACCATGACCTAGAATATAACAATGAACTTCTTGCAGCAATCATCAAGACCACAGGATGGACGCACTACTAGTGAAGAATTCGCCGTGGATGAGGTATGCATTTTTCAAACTTGGTTTTAATGGGACACGTGAAATCATCCAGATTGAAATAGTGGGAAATTTAACACTGTTGATCCCGCAACACCATTTCTTACATATTCTCAGCATGGGATTCTGTTTTGTTTTTGTTTAGCTGTTCCAACACAGCTCTTGTACATTAAATTGATGTGATATAGTGCTAGCTTATTGTCATCTATTTCTGACTTACCCACTGTGACTTCTTGATTTCAGGAATGATAAATGGTGTGCTTTGATGAGCTGCTGCCCATTTGAGAAGAAAGAGGTGGACTAGTGAGCTTGAAAGTTACGTTTAATAGTCTCAAAGAAGACGTCATACAGTTCTTGCAGCCAAGTGCCACCTTATAAGGTGAACAGCGGACATCCAGGCACCATGTACTGGTGTAATTGCCTGCATTTAACCAAGAATGACATTCCTGCCTGATTTCGCTGACATCGGCTACGCAGTTTTGCATTTCTTTATTTGTCAGTATCGTAGGGTTACCATATGTCCTCTTTGAAAGAGGATTTGTCCTTTTTTAAAGTGTCCTAGCAGGACGCCCAAATGTCATTGTCCACGTTTTGAAAATTTTGCGTAGATGTATGTTAAATTTAACTGCGATAAAGCAAGCTCAAGTACCGGTTAGGTGGGTCTTACAGGAGTTGTGCCAGAAAAACGACCTTTTGTTTTAGTCATCTAAATGAATATTCATAGAAAGTGTGTAATTTGGAAGTTGAGTCGGAAAGATGACCTTCTTACAGTCAACAAACTACAAACTCGCAAAATGTTTACCAGTTTTACCGGATGTTACTGCTGTATTGTAAGGCCGGAAATTTTTATTAAGTGTCCTCTTTTCAGATTCCCAAAATATGGTAACCCTACAGTATCGTAAATTGGCTCACGGAAAGTGTTTGAAGATTTTACTTGTGATGGTGCTAACACCGGCTACGCAGTTTCTTCATTTTTTATGTATCAATATCCTGCCATTAGCTTGCTGCCAAGTGTTTCTTCAAGTATCCCTGCTTCTCCATTACTAATGTCCTGTCTGTCTAGACACATCTAGGTAAAATCCAACAATAATTGCTAGTCAAATTTATCGTAGCTCTGCTGTCTAAGGGGGTAAAGCGTTGCTGCAAAAGCAGAACTAGCAATATCCAAGGCATGTTAAATTTACTTGGTACTTAAAACTAGTAGTTAAAAAAAATGAAGGCATTGAAAGTAATTGAGCTGGTAGTTCGAAAACTTCGATTCAGACCAGGTGTCGCATTCTTTTAGCAGTTGTTAAGTGGTAGCCACTTTTGAAATTGTTGCTTTCGTGTTAGTGACTAATATGATGCTACGTCGATTTTCCGATAATATATAAATTCAGTTGCTGACATTATTGTTATACTGATTAAATTGTGACAAGTCATTGTGAGAACGACAACCATATTTCACAAAACTAATTTTAACATACAAAATCCGAAATGAAAAAGTCAGTATAGTTTTCCTAATAGTACGTGAAGTAGAAGTGGTATATAACATCACCCCTAGAGTAAGTAGTGCAAGTAGCCAAACCTGAGTACTAAAATCAACGGTACTTAGTTTAACACCTCTGGTTAATATGAAAGTGTGTCTGATATTTGAATTATTGACGTCGTAGTATATTGCTATGTTGGTTATACCTTGATATGTTAGTCCTGTGATTTTTGTTTGATTGCATGTATTCTGTAATATTATTTATACCTCTGAGCTCAGTACCTCAATGATACAAAATTGCAATATTGGTGTTGGAATATTTTGCACAATGCTTGCCTTCCACTCTTTGCACCATTTATGACTGTGCGCCATTTATGACTGTGTGTAGAACTGGGCCTAACGACTTGTTATCTTTTATTGGCAATAAACTCATTGTTCCTGAAGTATTGTGACTCGGTATTATTGCATTAAGAGCTAGTTTGAAAGGCAGCATTTAGCAACTTGGTCAGGACCAACGTGGTTAAAGTTGTCGTTTCAATTATGCCATCAGAAACGTCAGCTCATCGCTACCTATTGTTCACAGAATGTCGCAATGGTAACGTGGGCGCCAAACGTTCAACGTTCCATAGTTAACGTAATCGTAACGTGACAGGCGCGTGATCTTGTTTGCGGGGAACGCTTTTGAAACCTGCCTTTCGTTTGTATCGTAGATTTCGCACTGTCGGTGAACTTACCACTTGACATTTTACAGCTTGTAGCCTACTTAATAGGCTTACCGTTGTAGATGGCCAATTGTCTGCTTATTGTGCATTAATAAACATTCAAATGAAACAAATAGGTTGACATGGTGGTATGCTAAACGTTCCGCAATATCCCAACTGAAGTAAGATTGCATGGGCATTGCATGGTTCTTATATCACGAAGCGCATGATGAAAAATTGTAATGTAGACACCATTGCCAGTATGAAGCACCACGGTATGTCACCAGCAGTGTACGCATAACTTCAGTGTTGGCAGCCAACAACTGCTGCTGTTAAACGTTCTTTCTTCATTCTTGGCAAGCTACTTAGTAAGGACAGAAACTTTTTTACCCCAGAATGTAGAAAAGTATCTTTCGTTGTAATATAAATTGTTTAAATTATTTCTACCATAATACGTGATGTAACAACTGGAGTTCTTTACAGGGGCGGATTCCGTTGAAATAAAGTTTTTTCAAGAAAAAATTTACCAGTTTTTGTGGCAAAAAAAAATTTCAGGCCACTTTGCAAGACCGATTCGACTTGACTGGACTCAATGTTGAAAAACATTGATTGACTCTCAAATCGAAGCGAAGTGGATTCGATTTCGTCTTTTGAGTGCATTGTTTTCGACGCGCAATGTGCCCTGACCAATCAGTCATTCATTTTGCGACTCTGACTCCATCGTAATGTCTCGAATAAATTGATTGTTACAGATAGAGCTTACGTTGGCTGTTAGTAATCTGTATATGTTCTATAAAATCATCTATAGCACCATATATCTTATCTATCGACTGCTTAGGGCTTCAAAAGATTGACTTGAATTGACTCGAGTCAAAATTGTTCATTCTTAGAACACCGGGAGGAGCACCAGTAAAGTCGTAAATTTATAGTAACCTGCAAAGAATAGTAACAATCAAGAAGTATTATAGTCGAAAGAAGTTTTGTCTGCAATCCTGTAAACCAGTGGTTCTCAACCTTTTTTTGACGCGCCGCCCTTTATGATAGTGAAAAATTTCGCGCCCCCCTTATCGTCATATCAGAAAATCCAACTGGGATGCTAGCAACCCCAACAGATTGTTTGGTGGTACGGTCGGTTATGAATGTTGATGAGAGAATAAAAAATATGAAATTGGATCTATAGAGAGAAACACGTCCGCATTGGAGGCAAATCGCGCTGAGCGCGAAAAATGTTTTCAGATGACCGCTTCTTCGCGCCCCCTTCAGATGTTTCACGCCCCCCCCAAGGGGAGCGCGCCCCCAGGTTGAGAACCCCTGCTGTAAACTGTTAGGCAGATGTTAAAGTAGTCTGCAGTTGTATCTACTTGAGTATCTATTATTGCAACAGGCAAATTGAAATTGATTCATTCGATAAAGTAGGTATACTTTGTTACTGATCGTGGCGAAATCAGTAGCCTATACGCTGAAACAAATTTTATAGGCGTTCTTCTGCATAGGGTATGGGCGATCTGTTGAGGTAGTAAACCGATTTGAATAATATTCCGAACAATGTTGATGATGTCGAGAACAGTGAACTCATCATCAACGGCTTTATCCAGAAAAATGAAGACCAGTTGATTTTTCCCATGATCACCCGTTTTGAGAAACAATATTAGGTTTTCGTCGATCAAAAAATGGTCATTACTAGGGATATGATGCGAGCATGATGTTATGATAAAACGAATTGCGCTATTAGGAACGGTGCTGATTCGTATATCGCTGTACACTGACTAAGTCACTCAACCAATTATAAATCGACAAAACTTCTGCAATATCAAATCATAATATAAAATTGCCTCTGGAGTCACAGCGTCGGTAAATTTCTTTCCACGATTCCGCTATATATATCTCGTCTACTGCACGTAAATTCTGACTGTGCTGTATTTTAAAAGCTCATTTGTATATTGTGCCGATTACTACTCGTGTTATTTGCGTATACACAAGTTTACTGTGATTAAAAAGGATCATAAAATCAATGACGAGAATGCAATTATATTTTTTGGAAAAGTAACATTATTACCGCTTGAAATGGAATGAAACTGATGCCAAAGGTTGTATTGAAGAGCTGAAAGGTATCTACAAAATAGTTTCCTGGTTTGTCCCCCGAATCTACCGGCTCCCGGGGAACTATTGATCTTCTTACAGCCAACATACTGGTCACGATAAACCTCTGGTTTGAGTGGTAGGTATCCCAACCTGCGGAGACGTAATCGTATTTGCAGCTTTAGTAGCGACTATTTGCGGTTTTGCAGTACGTTCATGATGGAATGCCTTTGGGTGTTGAATACGCCTCCATAAGGAAACCGCGGGCGCGAGCCTGGATCTCCGACCGACCAATATTAGATTTACACAGATCAGGTTGATGATTATGTCCAAATGAAGAAAAGTGAAGCGAAAGTTCCGAATGCTAGATCCGATCGCAAATGTGATTGCGGTCGCCGTATCGGATACTATGCATACCACCGTCAGAATAGTGACTCTTTTCATCAGTCGAACATATTTACGGTGATTCTGTAGGCTCGATTTCCGATTATAATGTATTACTTTAACTAATGGATAGATGAATAGCATAAGCAACGGAAACTGAACGGCCCAAGGAAGTACCAATAGCGCACACGTTGTTGAAAAATACTGCAACGGTTGCAAACGGACGATCCAGCCTATTCCTAACAAGCCTATGATTCCCATATAAATAGGAAAATATTTACTGATGAATTTTGATATGTCATTACTCAGATGAGCCATGGCTGAAATCCGGTAAATAGTTCTCTGTCTCATCCATATGACAAGATACACCGTCGTGAACACAAATCCCCCGACAATGGTTAAACCATTCTGTAATTTGTCTTCAGTGTTCAGGGCAAGTCCACAGTAGTCCGTGTCAGTGGCGTTCGTCGATACGTTTGATATGCAGCGGTCGGATAAGCAATTCTTGATACGCACAGAAACAACCATTTCAATCACGAGTGAAACAAGCAGTAAGGAACAGCTGACCGACAAAAAAATGCTTTGAATAAAATCTTTCGAAGTCTTACAGCCCTTCAGGAGATGCTCCCCAATGAAGTAAGTCCATTGAGAACAGCATAGGTAGACAGCGCCGCAGCAAAATACTGATCCACAAGCGATGACTGTGTCGATGTACTCCATTCCACTTATACAGCTACAGCGAATTAATATACTGAATTCTGTACTGAATGGCAATGAACATATAGCTCGAATGTAATATGTAAATACTAAATCTGTAAAATGGTTAGGCTAAGAAGGAATCGGAAATAGGTAAATGTATGCGTAGGTCTAACTATGCTTTTTGAGTCTTATTTGTAGGGGAGCTGATATTAGAAATTACCGCCATCTTAGTAAAATCCCAGCGTGCCTTGCAAAGTTCTTCGTATCGTGTTTCGTAAATCAGTACATTTCTTAGAGATCCGTCCATATACGATTCACATCTACAAATCAACATCATGTAGTTTGCAAATGATAACTTTTTCTCAATATCCAGCATATAATTGTGTACCAGGCAAGTAGACGTTAAAGCACTATTATAAGAGCTGATGCAAATTCTCCTAAATTGTGAGTTAAGTCACAGATATCCGGGATTGGAGCAATAATAACTTGACTTAGATTAACTTAAATTTCTTGACAATCAGTACTTGTGCAGCGGTACCTTACCAAACTATGATGCAGCCGGCATTCGAAATAGTTTGGTCAGGGCTGTGGAGTCGGTAAATTTTACCACCGACTCCGGCTCCGACTCCACACGTTTTCAATATACCGACTCCTGAATCTTTAAACGTACCGACTCCTACTCCGACTCCGGCTCCACACATTTTCATTTTACCGATTCCGACTCCAACAGTATTGCCAATTTACTTCGAAAATTATGTGCCATACAGTGACGGTTAGATATCTATGATATAGCCATTAAACATATGCAAACATATGATTAACGGTGGTGTGAAAACTTGCTACATTGTGGCATAGCTCGAATTATTCACTATGCAATTAACATGAAATAATGCCTTTCTAAATTGAAATGCAGCTCTTGTATCTGAGTCAGCAACTAACACAGAGATTCAACTTACCATTTTTCTCATTACACACCACTAGACTGATTACAAGAACACACTCTTACTACTGATAGACATTAGTCATTATTGCAATTTGGGGAGTAGTCAAATAGCATTGCCTATTTCTAGTCTTCATGTACCTAGTCAAGTATTCAAGGACTAAGACTTGCAGTCTGTCATTTGTCAGTCGGTCCCTCATTTGTTCGATCCAAGCAGCTAAGCTACACTACAAATATTTTCGATTTTCGATTTTGAATTATATAATAGGTTTCGATGGGAAACATCCTTTGGTTATATTTACATCGATTTTAGGAAACCAGACGATGCCTTTGCTCTGTCACAGGATCACGGTATAATTCCAAAGATTGCATCAATTTGTGACTGCATCGCGAATAAGCATATAGCGATTTTTTTCCTCTATGCAACTGAATTGTAATTTGCAAACAATGTCAAATTTTATGTAATATCAGAGGTGGCCAACCTTTTCGGCCAAAGGGACACATGAGATTTACGAACCATTACGCTGGCAACTGGAATGTTGATCACGTTTTTATTATTCGTCCGATAGGATTGCATCAAATTAGATATTTGAAGAGCTTCTTGGAGGTACAGAACTTCAATATACAATTAAATAGTATATTCATATTGAAATGAACCAAACAAGACCTATATTACTACGCTTTGAAATTGATAACAATTATGTCATTCAACTGTGCAGTGTGCAGTCATGACCCGGTCACGCGAAGCGCGAATTTTTTTCAAAAGTTTTGAATGAATTCTATCAATAAATATGTTACCTACATATGTTGTAGGTCGCATCTGTACACCACTGGACTCATTTGAAAAGGACAGCATTATTAGGCGTTTAGACATAGCAATATCGACGGTTTCGGTGAACATGCCTCCGCCATTTTGCGCAAATGTTTGCCCGCCGACGATCTCGCTGCGTGCGCACAAGCGAAGACGC
This sequence comes from Botryllus schlosseri, assembly GCA_000444245.1. Classification (NCBI taxonomy): domain Eukaryota; kingdom Metazoa; phylum Chordata; class Ascidiacea; order Stolidobranchia; family Styelidae; genus Botryllus; species Botryllus schlosseri. Next base: position 710 of record KE603008.1, on the reverse strand, counting down.
ATATTGGACGACACGTTATCTCCTAATTGCGAATATAGTTAGACTCAATTCTGTGGATAATGCGTATTTATAATTTCAGGGGGCTCCAATATTGAATGCAAGAAATCTAGTGACAATAAATCACGCGAAGTGCTGAGAAAAATTTGAAGTCAACTAAATCTGCTACGAAATATTCTGCTTTATCGTCATACGAAGATCTGCGATCAATGTGGCTGGCCCCTGGTTACGCCTATGCGTCAGAACTGATGTTTTTGTCATCATCCAATTTTGCGGTCAGGCTAATCAAATTTTGGTCGGCCCTGCAAGTTTACCTGATGTTATAAATAATTTCGAGAATTACACACAAAACCTTCTCGTGGGTCACATTTGGTCTGCGGGCCACGGGCTGGCCGCACCTGATCTGTATCGTTGTTAATAACAGTAATTGATGGTACACAAAAATCCTATTGAAAATCTTTTGGAAGCAATTGTTTTCATGATAAAGAAGTTGGAGTCGGAGTCGGAGTCAAGGTAATTTTGACA
>ATSW01099688.1:0-11251 GCA_000444245.1 Botryllus schlosseri | reverse complement strand
GCTCATTATAACGTTATCATTCCTGCGATGCAAAAAGCTTGGAAAAATACCCGTTCGCTATTTCTACAAGAAATGCATTTACTATAAGAATGCAGACTTTGAATAATGAATTATTTGGCTCAGAAAAAGAAAATATTTTTCTATAAGGCACCCGAAACTTACTGTGCCGCTCGTGGTTGTGGAGCTCATGCAGGTGAAGTGAGTCTATTGTGATTACAATGTGCCTCGCAGTGCACCACAATACAGATAACAAGTATACCGGTACTGCGTGGCAATATCAAATTTTATTTGTGGCTATCGCGATCAGCTTTCTCCACTTAGAATAATAAATTATGAAAGATTGCAGTTAAGCCAAGAGATAAGGAATGGCGTGCTATATTAGGTGCAGTTTTAAGGAAGAGCTCCTTAACCAATTAAGTTCAACAATACCTGTCGGCTGTCACCAAACACTATTTCAGCATTGCTATGAAAGTAGAGCCCGGCCGATATCTGGTGTTTGAGCCGAAACCGATAACTAGCACCTTCACCAATAACCCCGATATATTCAGCCGGTATTCAAAAAATATGACATCTAGCTCAATTCGCATTTCCTAAACTTTGCAGCATGTACTTGAACACTGAACAGCTTTACAGTCATTGCTAAGCTCATGAAATAAACTGCAAAGGTTGCATCTGGACATCGGTAAACTGAGGTGTTCTACTTGTCAGTTGTCAGAGTAATCAAGTATAGGCTGTGTGGTTGCAATAATTAGGCTGCTCGAGTGGTTATGATTACAGACTACTTCTACTGAACAGATTTGACTTATTTTAGACAAAACTAGGCCTACTATATTTACTCTTTTACTTACTTAAAAATTGCCGCTTTGACCTTGTACTTGTAGAAATTTACAACGTTACTTGCTACTTCTACTTGACTACCAACGATAACTACTTTGACTTCTTCAATATTTCCAGTCTAGTAGTGAAGTAGTCGCAGATTATAGTTCGTTGACTCACTATACTATCATGCCGCGTCGTCACGAAAATCGCCGATGTTGTGTACCTCTAACGGCCGATACCGATATTTGTTTCAAGTTGTGATATCGACTCGATATTATAGGTGAGCCGATAAATCGGTCGGCCTCTATTTGGAAGTCCTGTGACGTAATATGGCGGATTGGTGTACCGCACATACCCTCTCGACGACGGATCATCCAATTAACAATCATTGCTGATCATGTGCGCGACGGTGTCTGCATTCCGACTATTTAAAGAAGACCTTCGTTAGATGCACGACGGCCTTTCTACCTGACGACTGCCGGCCATTTTACCTGACGACTGCTGCGGCCTTTCTACCTGACTACTGCTGACTTTTTATCTGACGATCGACCGACGCTGCACGACCAACGCTGTTCATTTTAGCCAATGTTTTATCCTTAGTCTGTTCGAGTTTATGTCGTACAATAAAGTGCTGGCCAACGTATCGGCCGACTCTCTGTTGCGGACCCTAGAGGGAACGCGGCGTATAGTCCGTACTCAGGTGGCGTGCCGTAGCGCGCCATACTTTTGGTGACCCCGACGTGATCACAGCCTGACCTGATCCAAACGCATTCTTGAAGACGACGCGATTACAGCTCAACGTGATGTCTGCAAGAAGTCGCCGACGACGAGCCGTGCAAGATGAACGTGATGGGCTTGCTGCCCAACCTTTCAACGCCCATCTGCGTGGAGCTATGCCTGTGGTGCAATTTTGGTCGCATGCACCGGAGTCCTGGTTTGTGTCTGCACAAGCGGGATTCCAGTCTTGTGGCATCGACGATGATGTTTCTCGGTACAACTACGTTTTGCGCTGTCTTGATGGAAACCAACTTGAATCTATCCGAATGAGGCTTCCTGGCATCGACAGCCCCGATTGCGTTGAAAGATTACGTCAAATCCTGCTAGATGAATATACTGTCCCGCTACGAGATCGTGTTCAAGAGCTATATAGTGGACGCTGCCGTGGTTTGAAACCCTCAGAGATACTCAAGAAGCTGAGGAGTGCGACGGGAATGTTTCATGGAGGGCCTGGTGTCGATTGCTACCTCCGGGAGGCCTACCTGCACCACTTGCCTGATTCCTTGGCCAATATTTTATCTTCACATGTAACCGATACCGCGGATGAATTGGCAGTACGAGCTGACAATATCTACGCCTGCGGGTGTTATCATACTAATCACGAAGTGCCCGGTAACGTCGACTTGTGTCAGATGCGAAGAGAAATTTCGAGCCTGACTCATGAAGTTAGACAGCTTCAATCTCGACCGCCTGTACGGGATACACTTCCTGTCCATGTGCCTCCACGACCGACCTTTGCCGCTGGCGCGTCGACTCGTCACCACCCTCGCTTCGAAGACGTGCATACTGATCCTAGGCATCGAAATCCCGTTTCTCGTAATGACTGGCGTACCGACGCCCCTCCGCGGAGCCGGGAATGCGGTCTCTGCTACTATCACGAACGGTTTGGTGATCGTGCACGGAATTGTCGCCCTGGTTGTGTACACTACGAATCTGCTCGTCCTTTTTTAGACAGAGGTACGGCGTAGGATTTCGTCCACGTCGTACAGATCCATTAGTTGTTTCGCACAACTCTCATGAAGTCTCTCTATTACATGTACAGGACGAAATTTCTGGAACTNANTTNTTAGTAGATACAGGNGCATCCGTTTCGCTCATGCCCAGCACATGGCAAGATCGTCGTNACAAAGACCGTGGACCAAACCTGTANGCAACGAACGGCACCNCTATTCCGACTCGTGGNACGAAATCTCGCAAGATCCNACTNTCAAACGGGCACACGTATGATTTTGTATTCTACGTAGCTGATACAAAAATTGCGATNNTAGGAGCTGATTTCNTGGAGGANTTCTCTTTTGTAGTCGATATTAGNAATAACGTAATGTTGGACCCAAATTCGAACACTCTCGTGAGAGGTNGGAAGAAACNTGCGTCTGNTTTCGGCCTCAACTTAGTCTCACCCCACCATAAGCAACCATATGCNGATATNTTGAAGGAATTCAAAGATTTGACCACACCGAAGATTGCGTCCCTACGTNGTAAGCATGNCACTGTACACCGGATANTAACTACTGGNGGTCCTGTNCGTTCGCGTTGTCGCCCATTACAACCGCATTTGANACGCAAGGTAAGGGATCGATTGGACGAGCTTNTAGCGTCCGGAGACATTGTNCGTTCAAAATCGCCGTATGCNTCACCTATTACCGTTGTTCCTAAAGGTGAAGACGACGTTAGGATTTGCGTCGATTACCGTAAGTTAAACAATCAAACAATCAAGGATCGCTGGCCAGTACCCTTTTTACGAGACTTCACTAACGAATTGCACGGTTGCATGCAGGATATTCAGTAAGATTGATTTACAGAAAGCGTACCGTCAGATTCCTCTCCATCTCCAGGACCAGGAGAAGGCCGCGTTTATTTGCCCTGAAGGACTGTTTCAACCAACTACCATGCCGTTCGGATTGACGAATGCATGCAGCACTTTCAGCCGTTTTATCTCAGGTTACATCCGGAATCGAACATACCCCGAGCAGAAACTACACCAGTACCTATATAAACCGGGGTATACATTTTGATATTGTTACGGTCGTTGATATCGAGTAAGCCATCATTCAAAACAATCCATTAGTACCAGTATTACATGCTAGCCCATGTTGTGATATCTGAGTAACGGTATCTCGTAAAATACTGTGAATACAGTCTGCATTCTACCAATGTGATCATAATACAAATCATAAAATCACTTCATTCGCTGACATTTTTAGCCCACAGCTTTCAGTACCTAACCAGAAGTGGCCTAGATTATCAAATATACAGTATTATCAAATAAAATGAACCAGGACCCCAGTTAAAGAACCCTTGCTCTACACCAGTGGTTCTTGACCTTTGCTAACTCGCGGAACACTTACGGTAATCTTCAAGCCTTCGCGGAACCCCAAATTTTCGCCGAGTCATAAAAACAAAAAATTCGACCAAAATACACATCTTATACATCACTATGCATTTCTGGTGCGCAAAATGACATGTGCATCAACAGAACAGAACCATTCAAATATAATTTTCACACAAAACCAAAAGACTATAATGACTAGCTATTTATAGCAAATCAGTGTAACGTCGGCTTTCCTTTTCAGGCACCATTTCAGAAATGAGAGGCTTCACCTCGGAAAGTGCGATCGTATTGTTCGGTCGAAACGCAACCGCGTGATACCAATTGCTATTTGTAATTACGCATTTCAGAAGGATGAGGTGTCTACTTCGAACCTCAAATTCTCCGCGTACGCCACTGCACTGCACACGGCTTACCACCACATTAATCATATTTCGACTGCTGATCGGGCCTGATTACCTGCAACCCATGATGACCAAGAATGGCGTATCATCACAAATCATGTGCATGAGTTGAGTGTGTCTCTTCATCTCCCAGGACCCATGGAACTGGCTCGCGGATCGCCAAGTGTTCTGTGGATCACCTGTTAAGAACCGCAACTATACATCAATTAATATGACGATAAGGAGTAATCAAGAAAGTATTTGTTCAATCGATCGTATTACAATTCACGCGTAAATGTAATGCGGTTGTTCATTTCAAATGATACATCCAGAGTCGTCAATAGATTTGTTAGACCGGTAACTGATTTGGCTGAGCCAAAATGGTCAATTCTTCTTTGTTGATATGCGGTGCTGTAAATTCCACAAACCATATTGTCTCTCTAGCCATATCCCGGGATAGGGATCGTTTGAGTAATTGGTTTTTCGAATTGATGACCTAGAGTCCTAGACGATGGCCAATACGAAAAAAGGAGTGCAGGAGTATAGAATATGCGACGAATGGAATTCGGATTCTACCATGCAGAGGATGGTACAGCCTTATCCGATAATAAACACGGACCACGTAATGCAATAATTTAAAAAGCAATTTCCTTATCAACAACGCAAATAACTCTAATCTGAATGGGATTTGAGTGATTAAATCTTGAGCCTGCGTGGGTGACTCATGTCTGATTATGATTGTCCTGAATGTCAGAAAACGACCGCATAAACATGACTACTGCGTCTGCATCTCATTGCAGGAAGTCATGAGTTTCGTGACATATCGAAATATAGTCGTCTGATATCTCTGCATGACATAAGTGCTAATTTGGGGTTACCAATTATTACCAAACACCAATTATGGTGTGCTGCCGCGATGATTTGAAAAAAACGGATTTCATCTTTTTGTTTGTTTGTTTTGGGGTATTCATGGTGTTTGTCGACTACTATGGTCATTTACACCAGGCCGATATTCTTCTTATTTTCCGTAACTGCCGACTTATAGCACGGCCCACCTCTAGGCTTTTGTAAGACTCGAACCCGCACCCATTGGTGTTGCAGCGGCGGATTATACTACTGTGCTATCTCGCCACATTCATCTTTCGTGGATTGGATTGGATTGGATTGATTATGCGGTTACGATTTTCGATTATTCTGATGCTGGATTTGGATGCTTGGATTTGGACTTCGACATTTGAGTTTTCGAGCGACTTTTAGATCAAATTTCGACAAAAATCGGATTGGAACTTTTGGATATGAGACAATGATAATGCTGGATCTGGATTCGGAGCAGAATTTGGAAAGGGCTGAGCAAAATCCGAGTACCTGAGTAATTCGATCCGAAATCAGGTATCCGGCTTTGATCCGAGTTGAATATTCGATTACCACACACTGTGTCTGCACAGAAGTATGGATGATGTGGAAAGATCATGTACCTGTTATGTGACAACAAGGAATATAATATTAGTTCTACATCACATTAGACTATATAGGGTTACCATGTGTCCTCATTTTTCAGGTAATTGAAAATGTCATCTGAAGACGCCTAAATGTCCTTCTTTGTGGCAATTCGTCGTCTTTTACATCTTTTGAAGCAAGGCTATTGGACAGGGTCAACTGAAAATCGGCACAAATATAATATAGGTAATGCGGACCTTCGAGCGGGTCATTCGGGAGTCACATCAGAGTGATAACCTTTTTTATTAGTCAACATAACAAGATGTCCATTAAATATTTCAAGAGCAGCTATTTTTCAATTCCGGTCAACTAACTTTCACGATTTTTAAAAAGTGCCCTCCTTTCCGGATTCCAAAATATGGTAATCCTACATTAGACCTAATATGGTATTTTATCGACCATGCCTGTATAGTGTATATCATTGTACTTTTTGACAATGCTATGGGTTGATCATGACATCACAGATACGTCATTTCCACTATCGTCCGTACACGCGTCTTATACGGCGTTACGACCAATTGAGGTTTCTAGGCTTCCGCAGTTGAAAATACTATCGAGACTTTTAAAGGCAAAGCGTGTATAATTTCAGTACTCGAATTATTGTCTAGCTTTAGATTTGGATTCGAAAATATTAAAATCCTCTCATATCTGACATACTTAAAGTTTCCGCAAAGGGAAGTGGTTGATAGGCTATTACCATGCTGTCAGTCATCGGGATGGGCTGATGTTTACGCTGTCACGCACTTTATTACAAAGCTGTCGATAATTAAATTATCTCTCGCCATATCATAAATGACTGGAAAGTACCCTGTGATTCCGAATATATTAGTTTTGGGAGCGGCACAATACCACATTATTCGAAGACATATTTTTAACGTGTGGAGAAAGACCCGATGAAGGACAGATACGATGAAGCAAACGAATGGAAGATACAGACGTTGCAAAACTTCAAAATGCAATTGAATAATACAGTCGACTCCGCTTAATTCGTTCAGTTTGGCTCCCCTCACTTTTCGCCGAATTAAGCGGAGAAAGGGTTTTGTCCGAGATAAACGAAAAATCAATTGTTCACCTCATGGTCGTACGTAAAGACACACAACGCATTCAAAGTACACCGTAGGCTACTGTTGCGCAATGAATTAATTGTAACTGCGCTATACTGCAGTAATCGGCACAGGTCGCATAAAACGCATGTCAGTTATACCTTCAGGCTTGAATAGCATATTCATATTGACATTTACCAGAATATTTTCGGCCGACAATCGTCAGGGGTAATCGTCAGCATCTGTAGTAGAGAATTGGAAAGGACATTGCATATCAACAATCGTATCACCAAATATGACGTCAACGGCCTGAAATCTCGAATAAATATTCGGGGCGAAGAGAGCTCAATTAACTAGTTTTTGCACGACGAACTCCTTCTGTTGGCACAGATTTGGTTCGCGTATTTTCATAGAAGTCGACTCCACGGAACCCAAATATTCACATCAATATGAATATACTACTCAATTGTATATTAAAGTTCTGTACCTCCAAGAAGACCTTCAGGTTTTTTGCATATTACTAACCGGAGTTTTTTTACGTGCAATTTTTACTTTTGTTCCGTTCCTGAGCATTTTGGCTAAATAAAGCGGTTTTCCGGGTTTCTAGGTGTCCGAATCTGGATCGCATTTTTTGAATGAGTGCCGGATCCGAATCAGGACAGAATTCTAAATTTCTACTGCACGAAAGTGACTTTGTATTTGTTTACTTCGATGTTCTGTATCAACTTGAGCTCGGCTAGCATCTGGATTGCACCACAATGTCAAAGAATCTTTCATGGCAAACTTCAGTGCATTGGCGACGGTGTTTATCGACGACCAGAGGTGATCATAATGGTCTTCGTTGGTACTCAAGCAAAAGTAGCAGTAACGACGTAGGTAGAACAAGTCATGACGTGAAGCCAAAGAAGACTTGGACTGTTACCATGATTGCTATTACATCAATAATAAGAGAATATTTACAATGAGATTCAATTGATGGTTAGCCAATAGGCATATTTCGGTAAATATCCCTTAAAAGGCTTATTGTACATTAGGGTTACCGTATTTTGTCCTTCAAATTTTCAACACTCTTTAGCGTCCGCTAGCGGGTTTCAAAATTAGGCATGCGCACATTGTCGGTCAATATGACGTCACAATAGCAAAGTTTTGCCTATCGTCCATGCAGAGATGGTCACGAGTCGGGAGTATGTGGTTGTGTAAATTGTAGCCAGGACCGAAACAACATATTTTAGCCCCCTCCCGCCCAAATAAACACTGAGCTTGGGCCCACCATAGGGTAATCCATGTCACTTCTGGGGGCTTGCTATATGCATCTGGTTTCTGGTTTCTACATGCATCTGGTCGTTCAATTTTTTTAATGAATCCTGTCAATAATATTGGTTCTTCCATATATCACTATATAGTTTTGATCCTCTTTCTCCGCCCACAATCATGATCAGAGTTAGCGGTAGAGCTGGAGCTGGTGGAGGATAATGACTTCGAAAATGCAGGGAGCGTAATTTTACATCGTCAAGTCATGTTCATGTCACACAGATAAGATCATTTATCAACCTAATGCCGGTGCGCACCACTGAGCTTCATAAACACCACGCATCCGGTGGTTTCGTACCGTTTATGGTCAGTGGTCACGTCTCCATTTCAAATTTGAAAATGTTCCGTGGCCGAGCTCAAAATTTGATGAACTGATTATTAAAAAAAGGTCAGAACTTTTGCCCAGACGTACTCGCGGCCTATTTTGGCAACTGACTACGTTGAACATCTTGGCGAACCCCAGAAAAAGGGCCAACGTCCCCCAGGTTTGGAACCGCTATTTTTGAAAATAGCATTTAAACGGCCTAACGGACTCCTATAATTGCGATCACAATTGCACTTATTTCTGTAAGTGAAGGTAATTTTTATTTATTTTTGATTGCAGTTTTTGCGAGGGTGGTAGTCCCCATATTAAAATCAACATATGCAATATTAAATCGCGCGCAGCGCGAAGAAAAGTTATATGTGACATGTAAATCTGCACTAAAATATTGTTTTTTTAATATTAATTTACGGTAAAAATTATGAGCCTACTTCAAGCCTTCAAAATTCCGGCATAGGCATATTTTAGAATTTCCCCCCGGACCCAGTTTGAACAGTGAAATTCTGGACGTATGGCCATAGAGTGCTGTAAACGACTATGGTATGGCAACCCCATAGTAGTTATTTGGGTAATAAATTCAATAAATACTTCTTTTGGTCTCTATACTTTACACCAGGGGTTCTCAACCCGCGGCCCGCGACATCTTTCATTATAAACGCACTTACTACTGATACGGTATTGTTACAAATTAATTTAGATACTTGGCTCTTTTATCGCACCGTCTCCGTTTCGTTTCATTACTCATTCTTGAAAGCAGTGGTTCTCAAGCTGGGGGTACGCCCCCTCGGGGCCTGAAAGCATCTGAAGGGGCCCGAAGCTGCGGTCAACCGAAAAAATTATTGCGCTGCGCGCAATCTATCTCCATTTCATGGTTATTTCTCTGTGTATAGTCCGAATTTCATATTTGATAATTCTCTCATCAACAGCCATAACTTTCCAGCTTCCATACCACCAAACTATAGTCGTTTGTATTGCTAGCATTCTGGTTGCATTTTGTGATATGACGATAAGGGGACACGAAATTTTTCCCTATCAAAAAAGGGAGCGAGTCTAAAATAGTTTGAGAACCACTGCTTTAATGTGTTCTCGTTTCTTAATATATGCTAGACCTAAGCTTGGGTGTTATTGTTTTGAATCGGTATTCGACTGGACTCTTGTTCAAGAGAATCCCGTCACGTAGTAGGTCTACACTTTTAAAGAGTGTTTGACTCACTGCGAACGGTTGTTGAGGTTGCCGACGACGTTACATCGTTCAAAATTGCTTGGAATATGGCTAAAGCCAAGAAATCTGCTATAGAAGGTGTTATTTCAATAAAACCTTAGCATTCTGTGCAAATCTTTGCTGTTTCCGGAACTTAGCAGCAAGGACAACATCACCCGACAAATTGCGAAGATACAGTCGTCTGATTCAATCATGACCAGACGAGAAACATCAATGTCAGTTGATCTTTTATCGCATGTTCTGAAACAGGTTGCCAAGCAGACTACTTTAACCCAGCCTCGGACGAATCCACCGACATTGCATAACTAATTATCTGGTGGAATTTTATCAGATTGGACATATATGTAGAGGTAGGCTAATGCTGACTGGCTGGGCAAACGTGGGGAGGGCACCAGCGACAGATATCAACTTGACAAAGCTGACTTCTGTAACTATTGCTGCAGGGCCCCAGGCATGGAAGGAAAGGAGGAGGGTCGATTGGTTTGCTCGGAAATGGCCCCGAACACCAGACTTCTTCTCATATCACTCAGAGCTCAATGTGATAATGGCCTCCGTAACGCAAAAGTTAACGTAATTTTATACTTGCTCGCTCACGCATTGAAACAGAGAGTTCGGTTCTCTGGTGGAAGGGTTTGAAGTTGCATATACCGACTGGCAACGAATGCAATGCACCCTTCATAAAGGGATTTACTTGCGCCGCTAGAAGATACATAGTCTCACAAGAAGCAGCAGCTGAAACTTACGAACTCTGTCCATTAATGCTCTATAATGCATAAAAACGTACTAAATGCTCGTATACGACTGGTAAATAGGCTACAGTAACCTAAATTTAACATTAGCCCACAAATACATGTTAACATTGTTCTGCGGTCCGCAGCGTCTTCTGCCGTTAAAATGCGGCCCGTTATACAAGAGAAGTTGAGAACCCCTGCTTTACACCCTAAGTTTACATTAAACAAGGTTTAATAATGCATCGATTATGCAATCCGGCTCGCCGAGTACTACAAATTTTCCCATATCTGGCCCGCCGACCGGAGAAGTTGCCCGCCCCCGTTCTAGGCATAATATAGCTTTCATAAAGGCTATGGTTCATGGTATGCATCCTGCTGAGGATGTGGGGATAGGGCTGTGCGACAGGGGATATTTGTTGTCATGTTCAGGGATCAGATCAGATCAATCAGGTTTATTAATATTTTTATCGTTTCAAAACATCACAAGACTGCGATACAATGAGAAGATAGGAAGGTGTCGAAACAACTTGGAGTAGCCAGATCAGACACCCACCTTAGCATAGGCGAAGTAAATAAGAGGCATGCACACTGAATGAAAAGTATTGCAGAGAATATAAGACGCAAGCGACAAAATAGTTTGATTAGATAAGTTGAAAAGCAGATCTAAGTAAACGTACCGTACATCGTCAAGGGACATAACTAATGGGTGCAGCCATCTCGGCCCAGGAAATTTGAAATCCCAGCACGGACTGTGCAGCAGAGATGAGCGGATTTGAAATTTCTATGTCCTAATCCAATCCAAATCCGAACCTTCAAA
>ATSW01099681.1:0-11244 GCA_000444245.1 Botryllus schlosseri | reverse complement strand
TCTCCGACCCAGTCATTTTTTCAGAAAAACCTAATTCTTACGCCTTACCGTATATAGCAATGCTTCTATACGTTGTAATTGAGTCAAAATTGGTGTGCAGTGACTTTTTAGGAAACCTCACAATTTTATCAAGTGGACAGCAAAATTTGGAAAAAAAAACAGGCCTAATGTGCATATTTCCAAAACTATTCCACTCGAAGCTTTTCGACCGACTCTGACAACCTCTGGTGACTTTGTGATCAACAGCACTTTTTTCTTTACAGGGAAGACTCAGATGAGACCAGTAGCACACGCAGCACTCACAGTAACCTGAGCTCCCCCCATAACTCGAGTCCTTTGAATCCATTGAACGGAGGTAAATACTTTCCTTTAATAAATATGGGGGGAGGGGTTGTATTATCCTAGAAATTGTTGTGGCTACATGATTCTTGTGTATTATGACTGTGGCTATGCTATGCATACACTATAGTTGATATCCACTTTACAAAGCCAGCTGCCTATGCTAATGCGGCATTTATAACGCATTCTGTGGATGTTGAGTTGCATTTCGCAACATCCACGCGAATCAATGGTTTTCAATCTAAACGACATGATGATCTGTGCCATGTTATTACTGATTTGATGCTAATATTGTGGAAGATAGGTCATTCACTAACGGAATATGATCTATTGGAAGACAGATGCAAAAATCCTGTCCATGCAGCATGCATAGCTATACAATAAATTAAACTTAAGGATAACATTGTTATTTCCATGTCCATGGTTGTAGTTGAATTTTCCCAATACATTGCTCACAACATACAAGGGATGTGACCAAGTCACAAGACAATTTGACTTTTATAGTTTTGACTCGAGTCAAATCGAGTCATATTACTCGACACATTCAATATGACTTACTCAATACTCAAGTATCAGGAACGATAAATTGAAAAACAGGTCCAGAAACTGTCATTTATCTGTGTGAATAAGCATGTTTAGAGTGAGAAAAATGACTATATTATTAATCCAAGGCCTTCAATATCTGCTATGAGTTTCACAAAAGTGAGTTGAACCTGACTTGAACTCTAAACTAGACAGTAAACACTAAACTCTCGGACTAGAGTGTTAATACTATGACTCAGTGGCGAATTGAAAATGACTCGACTTGACTCGAGTCAAAACTATAAAATTGAAATTTGTTTGCGACTCAACCTTGTGACTTGGTTACAACCCTGAATCCAAGTCATAGTGCTTACTGATTAGTGTCTAGTTCAAGCTAGGTTCAACTCCCATCTCGGATTCATAATCTACTAATTTTTCTCACTCTAAACATGTTTATTCACACTGATCAAAGACACTTTATGCGCATATCTTTCAATTATATGATATAGAGACTTGAATTAGTCATATAGAATCTGTCGAGTCATATGAAACTTTGTTGTGACTTGAACTTGACAAACATGTCAAGAATTGGATTAAAAACCAGTTTAATATGAGTATCTGCTTTTTTGTCGCAACATAACAACAATTTACTTAACCGGTCGCTGCTTCAGGATTCCGCAAACGTCACATGAAAAAATTTTCCCTGGATAGCATGCTGGACATGCGATTTCGTAAGAAAGGTAACCCGTCGGTAACCCGCCACCCGATTTAGCGTTTCGCCCATTCAAATTTGCTGCAATGGGATCACTTGCTTGTAGAATCCGGGTGATGCGTAATTTTCCGTTTGCTCGGTCAATTTTCGAACGCATAAGTCTAGTAGACGAGTACTGTTAGAACTGGTGGGGTAGTATGCCGATGGCTTCTTCGTAATCAAAGTCTTTGAACCTTTACAATCGCATATTTACCTTTATAAAATTTCAGAAATTTATGAAATTCTATCAAGTATGCAAGATATGTTCTATTGAATAATGTATTCATATTGATATAAACCCGAATGTTTTCGGCTGACACTCGTCAGGGGTAATTGTCAGCAACTAGTAGAGAATTGGTAAGAATTGTATATCAACAATGTACCAGCTTCTGTCCATTTTTTCAAATTTGGAGATCCATTTTTCACGTTGATAGCCACGTTTATGTTTGTCACATTGTTTCAAAGTTAACCAGGTCAAGATATCGCCAAAGGAAAATAACAACTTTGCATAAAGTTAATTTTCTCAAATTATATAAAATTTATATAAGTTACTTTGATTCCACAGCGGCAATATATAGGATTCTTTCCAATTCTCTACTAGTTGCTGACGATTACTGGTTTATTTCAACGTGAATATTTTATTCAATTGTATATTGAAATCCCCCGCCTCCTGAGATTCTCTACATGATATATTGTCTCAAAGTTTTTGAGCAATATACTCCTTCATTAGCTTGCAACTGTAGCGGTAGTTTAGAGCATACGGTAGCGCCGCTGTAGTATTTCGTGTATGCTAGCTGCCTGCAGGGTATACAGTTTTGGGTCTCATCTTATGATGTCTTTCATATTGTCAATAGTTTCGGTGTATTCGGTGGAAATTCTGTGATAGGCATATTGTGCAACGAGGTGTGAATATATTATCGGTGAATAATATACGTTCAAAGTTGAGAGATTAGCATGCCTCGGACATATACTCATGTATATGTGACTATTATAGTTTTGACTCGAGTCAAGTCGAGTCATTTTAGATCCATCATCGAGTCCGAGTCATATTGTTAAGACTCGAGTCTGAGTTCAAGTCATAGTGAGTCTTGTTCAGGATCGAGTTCAAGTCAGGTTTAACTAACTTTTGTGAAACTCTTGGGTGTTATATGTACTATACTCATTTGTCTCTCTCTAACAGGGTTGTAACCAAGTCATAAGGTTCCGAGTCACAAGTCAATCTCACTTTTATCATTTTGTCTCGAGTCAAGTCGAGTCATTTTCAATTCACCACCTAGTCAAGTCCAAGTCAGCTAGTAGAGGGTCGAGTCCGAGTCATAGTGTCTTGACTCGAGTCCAAGTCATTATGTTCACTGCTCAGTTTTCAGTAAAATCCAGTTCAACCAACCTTTTTCAACTCAGCTCGAGTGATATAGAATGGCTCGCATTCAAAATATCGTAATTTTCCTCACTCTATGCAGTTTCTTACCCTATTTTCCAAGAATCAGGACTGATAGACGACATCCCAATGATATGGTAACTTTACTATTCTTCCAAGTTACAATGAAACGTCTGTCTTGGCAGCTCTAGTCCCGAGTCATGCACAAATGGACTCTAGTCAAGTTGAGTCAACGAAAAATTGCAACGAGTCATTACAACTCTGATATTTGAATTTCTTGTCAACAACGCCCGATAAATTGCCCAGCGGCTTTCCCTCCTGCTCGTTCTAGGTGACGACTTCTTCCCGGTCATGAGCCCACTCATAGACAGTCCACTGCTGCGGCGCCGGTTCGGTTTCGGCAGACTTGACCGCCAGATGGCCGCCTCGCAACCTGCCATTAATCACCCACTTACTGGGATGAGCGGTATGGACATGCCCTTGTAATGTGCATGTCAAGTCTAACGCATCTAGGCTGTGTGATGTAGCTTGTGGAACTAGCAAAATTTAAACGCTTGACTCTGCAAGGATTTGCTTAAGATTAATATCTATAGTTGCTGGTAGCGCTGGACTGCTTGAAAATTTCCAGCATTTCCAAATAAGATTAGAATTAGAATTATTGAATTCGAAGCCACAAAATCGGTCGCTGCCATTCTGTGTTTACATTCGATAGTTTGAAAACAAATAGATTAAAACGTTTTACGACCAAAATTACGCTTTTCACTATTACAAAGTCATAGAAATCATAAAATAAGCAGTCTGGATTTACGAAAAAGAACGCACAAGTATATTGGTAAGGATCGAACCCTTAATCGCTGTATTTTTCCGAACCTTCATCGTGGTGGAATTCGAGAGGAGAATATTTTGTAATACTAACAACACTAGGAATAAATTTTAACAGCAAATGCTCGAAATAACGGTGTGTGTTGATGTCTACTAATCGTGTGTGTTAATAACGACTGGCTTATGATTTTTTAATGTAGTTATATGACATCATATTGCGATTTATAACGTAAAATTATGTTAGTAGGCTTGCAGCCATTTGGCATTTATTATAAGTACTCAAAAAGGGACATTTTAATTTGTGTATGATATGTTTGACTTTACACATTTTATTTCAAAATCCATGCTAAATTCCAGCAGAGGATGTTTTAATGCAATTAATTGCGGTGTGCAGATATCTGGGTAATATCTTTATAGGGAATCTGGATAATATCCTGCACATGACTTAATTATTGATGCCTTCAATCTGTTAAGGCCCTTTTAGATTCAAGTCCCATGATGATGATGATGATGATCGGAATATTTTTCCGAGTTATTCCCTGGCATAAGAAACCTATAATAATCAGCGGTGGTCAGTACTCAGTAGGGTTGTTCAAAAATTACTTTTTTTCCCGAAATGTACTGGCTACTTGACAAAATTGTTAGGTTACCTAAAAAAACGCTGCACACCAATTTTGGCTCAATTCCAACCTGTTCAGGCATTGCTATAAGAGAAAAAAGTTTTTGATTTATTTAATAAAAATAACTATAAATTTATTTCGAATTTTACTGGCTACACCATGAAATTGTTAGGTTGTCTGAAAAAACGATACACGACAAATTTTGGCTTCAGCTGTTTCTCAATCATATGCGAGATATCAATTTATGAAGAAGAAATTGTTGTCTAACAATTGTTGTACAGTATAGCAAATTTGGTTCCATTCCAACTGGCAGAAGTGATGTTATTGGAGTTGGAAGTTTTGGATTTTAAATAATAGTATTTAAGGTGGGTGGTTCCAAAATTAATGATCGAAGAATTTTTCCCAAAATCTAAAATTTTGTACTGAAATATCTTCACTGGTACTGGTTGAAATCGAGCCAAATTTGGTGCGCGCCATTATTTTTTAACCAATCTAACAATTTTATCAAATAGCGGGTAAAATTTGAAAAATAGAAATTTTTGAACCATCGTTACTGGATGTGATGATTGATATGGTATTCCCATCATTACTGGGCAGTGTACAGTATCACCCCACCGATAATTCCCATTCTTGCTGCGCAGAACTCGCATTCAATTCCGAGTACACCATCGGAAACGGAGTTAAAGGTGACAACGGCAGAATGGATGGCGCCTTCCGAATTCGAAACGATGGTACGGCCCTGCACGGTAGCCTGGACGACTTGTTGCAAGAGGGAGCTGAGACCCACACCGGGGTCGATGCCATGTGGCTTGGTACCGATGAGGGCAGGTATTATCAATATTGCAATATTGATTGATAACACTAAAATCTTTGTCAAATCAGTTTTTGTGGAGTTTTCATGCTGTTTTGGCCGTATTTTGGTTTTGAATCGAGTCAAGTCGAGTCATTTTCAATCGACCACCGAGTCATAGTGTTTTGACTCGAGTCCATTTATGTTCACTGTTTAGTTTTCAGTGTAACCCACTTTTTCAACTCTGCTCAAGTGATATAGAATGGCTCACATCAATAATATGGTAATTTTCCTTAGTCTTAACTAGAGCCCGACCGATTATCGGCTCGCCGATAATATCGAGTCGATATCACGCTTGGAGAGAAATATCGGTATCGGCCATTGAAGGTAAAAAAATATCGGCCATTTTCGTGACGTCACAACATGGTGGCAGGGAGTCAAGAGAAGTCGGTGAAAGACGTGAGAACGGTCAATTATAAAAATAAATGGCCAAGCTGCATATAGTGCATACTGCATACAGGGCAGTAGGCGTGTCTATCTGAATANTATAGATAACTAACCACCGTTATGCCCCACTGACTNCGTNGGANTCCCCCTNCAGTAATCGATCANCAAAGNCAGAGAGCAGCNNGATGGATANTTGTCTGCAGAAGATTTCAATCAGTTTACCAGTAATCTTAAGAGAAATGAGAACTTCAATCATGCTGGACTGACCCTCGTAATGATAGAGANAAGCGTCGCGTCGAAACATTTCCCGGTTCGGTACCAACAGAGCTAATTATACCAGTAATGTATGAAGTCGTCTGACTGAGGCCTGCGGCTGCGGNGCCACCATGATAGGANATATGCGAGCATAGAGGGCAAGAAAATCAAGCAAACGTGGAGTAAAGCCAGTAATTGNTACGAAAATTTTTGATTCCATGATGACATTGGCCAATTCTGACAAAAGAGTGTAANATATTGATCAATTGATTGTTGAAATGCTGGTCAAAGGCCCATGGGGGATGGGTGGAGCAGTTGCAGACGTGGACAATTTGAGTTCTTTTGCACATTCTCATCAGCTATTTGTTAATGATGTGCTGAAGGCTCCAGGTGTCAGAAGAATATCAATATCAATATTTGGTTAAACCATTGAAGGAAAGATCCCCTGCAAGAGTGCAAGGGAGCGGTGGAACCGAAATGAAGAAAGATTTCCTGCTGTGCCACTAACTATGCTACCAAGTGAAAGACTGCTCACTGTGTTTAGTACTATATACATCATCTATGGAAGACCACAGAAGTTCACTCCTTGGAGAAAGGGCCGAGAAATTGTGCTTCGTGAACTGTAATCTGCAACTGCTGGATAGGTGCTTTTGATACATTTTTATAGTTCCTTGATAATTTATTTCATGTTCAAGCATATCAATGGCTGTAAAGTTGTTGAAAGAAATGCTCTGAGGTGTTAAATATGGGCCTTGAGCTAGATTCCATATCTTTTGAATATCGGCTGAATATATCGGGGTTATCGGTGGAGGTACTGGATATCGGTCTTATCGGTATCGGCTCAGAAATCCAATATCGGTCGGGCTCTAGTCTTAACAGTTTCTGGCCCTATTTTCCAAGTATCGGGACTGATAGACGGAATACCAATGATGTGCTGACTTTACTGTTCTACGAAATTGCAATGAAATGTCTGTCTTTGGCCGTCCTAGTGTCGAGTCATAGGACTTGGTTCGAGTCATGCACAATGACTCGAGTGGAAGTCGAGTCAATACACAAATTGACTCGAGTCGAGTCATTATACGCATTTGAAATAAACACTCGAGTCACCAAAAAATCGCGGCCCGAGTCATTTCAACCCTGGTTTTAATGTATTAATCCTCGCAGGAATTACTAATCTTGCATAAATTGTGCCATCTGATTACTTAGAGACATGTCATCCTCGTTATTGCAGGATCTACATATTTCCTTCCTCGCAAAGCACGAGAACGAGCAAGCCCAACAAATTATCACTCAACGCCTCAGTACACAACATTCTTTACCACAACGGCCAGGTAAGTTCTTACAAGATTTTATTCTATGTTTCTGCGGTAAATTTGCTTCTTTTACGCTTTCTGAATTTTGTTCGGAGTTCGATAGATTTGAACCTTTTTTAGAATTGAGATTGTCAGCTATTTCGACTGTACTACCAAAAATTGAGTCATATTATCTCTAAATTTCAACTTTCACTTAATATATGCCGATGTATCGTGAGTTTTTGCTAGATTTACCAACATTCCTGATATATGTGGGACATCCTGAACTACTTTTTAAGGCTTCATACCTGTCTTCAGTGATATTACTTGAAAATTATTTGACTCCTCTGATTAACAGATCATTCCACTGTGATCAGAGTAGTAGCTTATATCACCCGAATGTCAAGGTTTTCCCGAAGAAATACTATTCAATTGCGTGACGCTTGAACCGTGTCAGTATAGTCGATGTTGGATGGCATGTGTGATCACATAGTATCTTGTTCCAAACTGCTCCTTTTATCTGAGTATGTAGGCAATATTTATTTCAGTTTCTCAACATTTGAGCATGCATTTTAGCCACAAAATTACCCCTAACCCCGACTTTAACCTCGAAATGAACCTTTTCCTAAACCATAATCGAATACTATATTCATTGCAATATGAATATACTAGTCAATTGTATGTTGCAGTTCTGTACCTCCATGAAGCTTTAAACCAGTGGTTTTTAACCTTTTTTCCTCCAGCGCCCCCTTTTGAAACTTTCCGTGTTCTAGCGCCCCCCCCCCTCCACCCCATATTTTAAGGACTGTGATAAAAACAATAAATTCGGAGACGGGGCGTAACAGCACTTCTTCATCCCCCTCGAAAAACGTTGGTCCTTGGCTCCGATAGGGTGATAAACCGAACTTCTTTGGGGCTTCCGCCAAGACCCCCGCGTCGCGTGATTTCAATGTTGAACAAAGTTTTATGTGGCCTGGTATCCTATAGGCGCGAAAGTTTTTAATAATGGATGAACGAATCGGTCAATAATATTGGTAATTGCATATGGACGTAATTAATAATTAAGCATATTCCAGCACGCTCGTTGGTACAATTACTTCGTTGCATGTTGTTATTTTGTGACCTTTTATCCGCTGGTAGTCAAAAGATAGGGAATCGCATAAACGTATCTAAACTAAAGTAAGCACACGATTCAAAATTGGTACTTCTTCAGTGGCGAAATTTTTTTCTTTGATGGATGTTATTTGTCCTGCGGGGCTCAGATTGTCACGACATGATAATTCGGCACGAGCCATTTAAGCACTCATGGACAATTAGACATATTTACATCGAAATTTACGGTCAACATCGGGGCAATTCTTTTCAGTAAAGGTTTTCTCACTGACGATATTTTGACACACTTCTCGGAGTCCCATATTTGCCGAAACTTCATATGTCTTCGTGCATCGCGGCGTGGTAATGGCCGACGCTGAAATGCCAATTTATATTTTCGATAAATAGTGCGTATTTTTTCGTGGGGGAACGGTACCCAATAATCAAAAATTTGGCAACCGTAATTCGCGCGCAGCGCGAAAATGATGTAAATAACTTGTATAAATCGTCCAAAATTAATGTGTAATTTTTGAGAGAACATATGTACCAAACATTGACGAAAAGTTCGAGATTTGACATGTTTTGTCGAATGTTAATTGGCTATGAAAACTCGTTAATGACATGTTATGCTATACTACACCATAACTGCGAAGTCATTTTGCTTCAGCGCCCCCCATATCGCCCCCTGAGCAGTTCCGCCCCCTTCAAAATCCAAATCGCCCCTTGGGGGGCGCTGGAGGCAAGGTTAAGAACCACTGCTATAAACCATAATCCCAACCCTAATTTTAACCGACAAGTGTCGTATGCCATTATGTTGCATGCTCATCATTTATCCATTAGGCCTGTTGAAAAATGAATTTTTTGTTCTAATTATCATAGCTATTCGACATTAGGTTGGCTGAATGCACGCTGCACAACAAATTTGGTTCAATTCCGACCTGTAGAAGTAAAGTTATTGATGTTCAAAATTTAGGATTTGAAATAATAGCAGTTACGGTTGGTAGTTCTATAATAAATAATTTTAAAATTTCCCACTGTGAATATTATTAAATCCAATATTCTGTGCTCCTATATCTTCGCCAAATTTGTTACAGATTGTTGTTTCCGACAACAATTTCGTGGTATTGGCAAAAAATTTGACAAAATAATTTTCAAGTTTTTTTTATCTAATTTAAAAGCTTCTTGAAGGTACGTAACTTCAATATACTATTCAATTAATTTTAAAATTCTCTAATTTCGCCACTACACGTTGGAATTGAGTCAAATTTGGTGTGCAGCGTTTTTTAGCCAACCTAACAATTTTATCGACTTGCCAGTAAAATTTGAACGAAAAAGTTATTTTTGAACAAACCTTATTGTCTATGGAGCATTTATGTCACGGTGAACAATGTATTTTGCAACGTTTCTATTACTTGTGTTTTGTAAATCGATCTTTTATGTATTTGCTATGAGGCATTGATTTTGTTGCTTGGTGCGGAATATATTTTTGCAGCCTCTATCTTACAGTAAGATTCTTACTTGATTGCTAATTGCTCCCTTGCGCTTCCTCAGACTCTGCTATGCGTTAAGTTATGGTTGTGCGTTTCAGGTATTTGTGTCCCTCAGCAACGGCGAGCTGCTATCTTACATGAAAGACGACAAAACCGGCCATTGGGATTTGGATAATCCCATCACCAAATCCGAAAGTGAGACCCATCCCGGTACAATGCCTAATCGAAAAGTTAATCCGGGCTTTGTTTTGTGCAGAATCGCCCCGGGCAATCACCAAAATGCTTGTGGTCGGCGACAAAGAGCTGTGGTGCGGGTGTCAGAACGCGATCAAAATCCTCGACACTAGAGATCTGTCTGATATCGATACCATTGTCGTTTCAAACGATGCTAAAAGACAGGTAAATCCGTAAAAAGTTGCATTTATTTTATCACAAAATTTGCACTAAAAGACCACATTTTGGTCCGTTGACTGAAAAAAAATGGTCAACTTCCCAGTTCCACTCTCGAAATACAGTTTTCCATCCACATTCTCCATTGGTTGACTAAAAAAATATAAAAAAGTTCAACTTTCCGGCTCAGCTCCTGAAATACCCGTTAGAGCATTACTTCAGTGCGGATATACGGTATTTCAGTCGAATTTGGCCGTGTATTTCACCAAAATTCTCAAAAAACAGTGACATATACTGCCAAATATTTCCAGTAAAAAGTTGGTTGCGTGAAAAATCGAAAAATCTTTCATGATAAATCGAAAAAGTTGCACTATAAGATTCCTTCAAACAGCTTAAGACGGCATTCTACATAACTTCCGAATATTTAGGAAGCTGCCGGAAGCTGTAAAAAAAGTTGCAAAAGCTGCAACAACTTGCCCTAGTGATTAGCGTTCGTAATTATGTACCACGTCTGGTTACGATATGCATAGTGGGAAAAAAGAAACAGCGTTTGCAGGATTGCATATAACTGCATGTCCTTCGGTCGTGAGGCTCACCCTGAATGGCTTACCCTGAAGCTTGATTCAGAACAGGCAAAGGGCCACAAATTGTGCCATTGTCAAACCTTTGTTGGATAATCCTGTTTGCACGAAAAATTATCGGGACGACAGATTTCGTGTTGTCGGGATAGGCCGTTCGCACTTTCGTTTGGGTGCCTTGGAGTGGACTTCTATCAAAATACGCCAATCAAGTCCGTGCCTACAGATGGAGTCCGTGTACCATCTAAAAATATAACATTGAGCTTAAACACTCTCTTCGCTCCGATTACTCACGCTTTCATGCTGGAGAAGTCATATTTTGTGATACGATTGTTGAATAGGTGGTGACCCACCGTGAATGCTATTTTATTCTAATCGAAATATTTCGACGGCAATAAATCCGCTTCCACTGGTTGGAATTGAACCAAATTTGGTGAACATCGTTTCTATAGACGACCTAACACTTTCATAGGGTGAA
>ATSW01099654.1:0-22115 GCA_000444245.1 Botryllus schlosseri | reverse complement strand
GCAATGACTCGAGTCCAAGTCGAGTCAATACACAGATTGACTCGAGTCGAGTCGAGTCATTTCCGTATTTTGAGAAAATGACTCGAGTCGAGTCGAGTCATCCGAAAATCGTGACTCGAGTCCGACTCGAGTCGAGTCATGACTCGAGTCATTACAACCCTGATTTTATTAGCAGTTATACGTGTGCGTGAGCGATGCAACATCTTTTTGCTTGCATATTCAACTTTATATTCGTCATTTGATTCAAGATAAATGGCCAATTAATCTATCCTTCACGCAGTTAGCAAACTGTAATCACTTTGCATCATCACACATACTTCGAAAATTTAAATTGACTTGAATCGTGACTTGACTCGTGACTTGACTTGACTTGACTTGACTCGAGTCACCTCCAAAAACAAGTGACTTGACTTGACTCGAGTCACCTTTGAAAATCGATTGACTTGACTTGACTCGAGTCAAAATGTACAATGACTCGAGATGACTCGTGACTCGAAGGTAGTGACTTGATCCCAACACTGCTTCGACCGCCCACCTCGCCCACCCCAAAAGCCACCACTGGTGTGACCAGCGGTGTTTCAATTGCGAGCTGTGAGAGGAGCTTTCCAAAGCTCAAACTGATAAAGTCTTATTTACGTTCTACCATGAATGATGATCGGCCATCAGCTCTATCCATTCTTTCTATAGAATTAAGGGACTACGGTACGTTCAAAAACTTGATTTTGAGGATATTGTCGCTGATTTCGCTTCGGCGAAAGCCCGAAATGTTCAGTTTTAAGGCGACTATTAATTATTTATTCATACAGGGAAGCCAACCTTTTCGGCCAAAGGACCACATGAGATTTGCGAATCATTGCGCGGGCCACTGGGATGTTGAATGTTGATCACTTTTCTAGTGCGCTAGGAGCGAGCCGGATGATACATAACGATGAAAACAACGTTACGCTAATCAAATTTTTGGTTGGCCTTGCAAATTCCCAATAAATTACATACTTTGTTGCGCCAATAGCAGACGATATATATAAACGTAATAAATGACATATGGAATATTTATTATTTGATATACAGCTAATTTCGGGAATTATCCCGCCAGCCACTCAAAATCTTCTCGCGGGCGGGCGGTTGGCCGCCCCTGGCCTAACACATTCGTTCACCATTTCTTATCTTCATTATTTTGGCCCTATAAGCGCTGAGGCTTCTTTATCAAGCAATATAGAACTTCTGAAACGCGGCATATTATTTGTGATTATTTTTATTGAAAAGATTGCTTGAACATGAAACTATGTCGAAATTTGCTGCGGTCTACTTAGGGGGGCGGCATTTTCAACGAAAGCCATGGGCGGCAGCCGGCAGCACATGCCGCTACGCCACTGACTTACTCTGTGCTTACTTGTTGCTATTTATAGTTTGTAAAGTATAAGTATTATGCTATTCTAATGAGAGAGCGAGATCGACCAATACGGATAAACTCAGCGGGGCTGTCGCAGAGAGTCCAGCGAATTTCCGCCATACCTCGCATGAAATAGAAATGGACTGGCCAATATATTACAACGAAAATCTCACAACTTCAGGCCGCATATAGTCGCTCATATGATTGTTTCCTTACAGTAAATTGAGATCATCATCCGCGCGGCAACACATCGCCTTGCACGATCCGTCATATGTCGTCGAGTATCTCCAAAGTGTACAACTGTACATTGTCCAATGTCCTCATTCAAATCGAAATACAGGCAATTTATTTTGAATCAATACTAGTCTGTCCTCAAGATTTACCAGACTACAATCAGACGTATCGCCGACCTCGCATACCGACACGTGCGTTTTTGTCGCCTACTTTTATGTTATTCTTTCTTTCTTCCAGTGTTGTTATTGTTGTTGTTTATTAAACAAAAAGAATGGCGCTTATCGCCTGACAGCCTTATGCGCCACGTTCAATAACATTGTACACAAATAATGGCAAAATAACTGAATAAAATAGATTAACGCAGATCACAACAGGAGGTCTCTCACATAAACATGATGGTATAAGGCGGTTACACACAATTCAAACATCAGAATAGCATCACAACCTGAATTTACAAATTGGGGTTGCACGATAACACAAATTCAACGACATAAGGAGTTATTCGAGGATCAAGGATGAGTAAATTGGCAACACAAAAATCCACTTTCAATTGAGCACATTTATCTCTAAGAAATTTCAGGTGAAAAGCATATTTTGGACAACAGATTAAAAAGTGTTCGACGGTTCCGGGGTAGCGGCAATGACTGCAACAAGAAGATTCAACCATTCCTGATTTTAAACAAATGGCCGTATAATCGGCAATTGTACTTGTACAGATTTCAAACCAAAATGATGCCAGTGTGCATGAAGTTGAGTCAGCCCTGAAACAAAAACAGAACTACTTGATGAGTACTTCAAAATAGTAGAAGTAGGCTATACTTCGTTAGATCGTTACTGAACAGTGAACACGTCTGAACACTCTGCATATTATTGCCTACGCGTTGCATATCTCCAAAAAAGCCCTCAACTATAGATCTATACCTCAACTCAACACTCCTGGGAAATTGTTCGCAACGGGGAATGACTCTATCTGTTGAGTATACCTGCAACATTCCTTATTCCAGGTCCATTGAGCCTCTGTAATACCAGCATTGCCGCAAGTTGATTCATAAAATTATCAGTTAATTCGGCCTTGTAGAAATTTGTGAACACCAAGAGGCTTCGATCGGTACAAGGCGAAATTAGAGCCACTTCAGATTTTGCATACGCCGAGTTGGGAGTCATTTTCGATTCCGACTCAAATCATAACACAATCCTGTTAACATTAAGTTGACTCGTGCGGTGAAAATCAGATGAAAAAGTCGCAGCGCACAGCACAATACGTTCTGGCTACTGCAGGCCACGCTAGATTCCGTGTCCTTTAATTAGGTAGGCCTACCGCTCACCGACGCATGTTTCAAAATGTTTATTACATATTGCAACGCTAGCTATGTAAGGCTTAGGGTAGGCCTACAGTTTACATTCAATACGATATGCCTTGGGACGACGTAATTACCGGCTTTAAAATGACAATAGACTGGGATGCTGGAGGAAACTTGAAACAATACAAGTCTCTTACAATTCCGAGAGATGCGATCGTCGGGGTTAGGCTTATACAAGAATTTCGTCGAAAACGAATATCTTAGAATCATATTCCTCGCAGTTCAACTATGGAAACTGTATATATATTTTCCGACTGTCATATTATAGATAACTAACCTACGTAGGTTAGCTATCTATAGTCATATCATACTGGATACTGTCGCTTAACCTGTCTTGAGTAAAGGTACAATTTCGCTAGCCGGACAAACATTTATTTCCGAAACGAGAAAGCTACCACGTCATCAAGGCAATTCACGATCAGTTTGGCTCGGTAATGTGCTCTCCACCAAAGCATTACTCTTAGTACGCCAGTTTGTCAATATTTCCATTTCACTTAGGCACAATTCTGGCAAGAACATCGACACATTGACAGTTTCATCATTGATCTGTGCGAGATGAAATGCGTGCAACTCACACATGAAAACGCATCTCACTCTTATGAAGGTGAATGACAATGCGTTTTGACTTCCTGTTCAACATTATCTTTTTTTGATGAGGAGAACTGACGAAAAATTTCTTTCTTGCAGCACGACACTCCGATGCTAACCTCCGTAGCAAAGCCTTTCTGCTGGATATTTCGCCAATAGCCCTTGCCTGTTGAACCACAGTCAGGGCAAGTCACAATACATTGAATAACCGCATCAAAAAATGCATGACTTGCTCGGAAAAAGGTTTCCTCTGAGTTCGATCCACCACCATCGGACTTCGAAGCAGATAAAAGGTCCAATCTTTTCTCAAATGACTCTTTTGGTTTCTCAGAAACTTTTTTTTTACCATAATATTTTCTTTTTCTCTTGCCAAATGCTTGCTTTGTTGATCTCTTTGTCGCGCCCATTGTAAAATCACCATCAATTACAAATATTCTCACAATAATATCTTGAAAAAGAAAATAATTCAAAAGTCACCGACAAGATATCTAACGGCACTTCTTCTGAGTGCTTACAACTGCCTTGGCGGCCTGAAAATGTTATGATATTCATGCTTCAATGATTACAGATAGGTCTCTTTTTTGAAATTATTTAAATTATGAGGACAGGGTGTTTAGTGATAATTTTGAGCTGGTAAAAAAATATGGGGGGGGTGCGGGTCTCGAATTTTTACTAAAATGATACAATCAATCATTTATTTTTGTCACACCAGAGAAAATCCGGTACGGACCAGGAGATATTTTAAATGGAATTTTAACCTATCTATAGCTTGAAATCACGCAAAATAATTATATTTTTGGAAAGAGCGAGTCTCATACTTTGTAATACTGAAATAACAAAAATATGAAAAATTTTGATGATCCGGGTTTGCATATAATTGATGTGCAATTTCAACGTAGGCACTTGACATACAAGGGATTTAGATATGAGAGAAGGTTTTACATGATTAAATTTTTGATGAAAAGACACAACTATAGTTTTAAGAAAATGTATAAGACCAACATGAATGAAGTGAGACGATATTTTGACCAATTGCAAGCGATTTTGATACATCAAGACAGAAGTAAAAGCTGAACACAGTAATGGAATATACTTTAGCAATCCTCCGAATACATCTGCACACCAAAATAAAAACTAATTTCTTCAGCAAGGAACAGAATCTCCAAAATAATTTCAACAAAAAATGATGCACACTATGCGAGTACAGTCATACAATTATGTACATAACCATAGGCAGGATAAATGGGCCATTAAAATAACTTTGTACCAACAAAAAGCAAATTATAATCAAATCAGAAGCCTCTACGGCATATCAAGATTTAATGTTGACAAAAAGGACTATTGACACCCATATAATATTTTTGTAATGGCAAGATTGGCATATAGCTTTATGATTGCAATTGGCAGTCGACTTCACATTGAAAGAAAAGTAATTGTAACATTCCACAATATTGTTTGAAAGTGCCATTCTATCAATATCAATACAAAAAAGAAAAGAAAAGGAACATGGCAGGAAAGACACGATATGAATACCTAAGCACTTTACTTTGTTCTTGAAACATGTTTTGGATTGCATCCAGATTGAAACATATTTACGAAATAGTGGATATTTGTCACAATGCATTATAAAAGTGGTCTGATTACTAAATTTGGATTATTTGCAGCGCCTGAAGACTCACAGAAAATTGTTTGCTAGCAATTTGTCAGCAAATTAATTACTATTTCAGCGAAAGCTGTTCAAAAGTAACAATACTTCTGACGTGCAACACAGATATACATGCCACATATCACGCCATAAAAATCTGCTTAACAAAGTTGCAGATATGGTTCAAGACAACAGCCAATAACCCGATATTATGAATTAAACACAAGTGATTACATACGCCAGCGTATCCCAGTTAATTTTTCGGATACGCTCCAAAGTTTTTTTCCTATTTTGGGATGCAAGGCACGTTTTGACAGTTGAACTGGCTCCAAATCGGAAAAAAATCGACCGCTGTGTATCTCAATTCCCCTTTCAGTAGCGCAACACAGAGACGTCTGTGCTCCATACACAGTAGGACTGGCAATCAGAATCAAAAAGGTTTGCCTTATCATTTGAGAAACAAATCCCCTCTCCTCCGTCAGATCTCTCCCTAAATTACTGTTGACAGTCCCAGGATGAAGTGAATAGGTAGTGATACCTTGCTCCTGACCTTTGAACTCATTCTTCAACCGGGCGTCCAATTCGCTTGTGAAGTATATATTCATAAGTTTGGTGTTGGCGTACTGGCCAAGAAGTGCGCTTATTGAGGCGTTGATGGTAATATCAGGATTTAGATGTCTAAAATCGATTGTCCCTGCCAAATATGCTTCTGATGACACATTGATTATCCTGACTGGTCTTTTTTTAGTGGTCTTACGCATTATCGGCATCAGCAAATTGGTGAACATGAAGTATCCAATGTGGTTAATTCCGAACATCGCATCCAGCCCATCTCTTGTTTTTCCTCCAGTTACGACAGCCGCATTGTTGATAAGTATGTCCAAGTATTTTTCTTTACTCATGAATTCTTCAGCCGCACGCCTAATATCTTCCATTTCGGCAAAGTCAACAATGAGATAACTTACCGAGTTTTTTCCACTTGACATCTTCAGTAGTTCAACAGCCTTTTTCGCCTTCTCCAAGTTTCTGCACGCGATAATAACTTTAGCGTTTCTTTTAGCCAGCGCCAGCGCAGTCTCATAGCCGATTCCAATATTTCCACCAGTCACAATTACTGTTTTACCACCCAAATCAGTTTCACTGGTACATAGCTTCCCTTTCTTCACAAATTCGATGAAAAACGATACACCAATGGCGACGATAACAAGCCATGTTAATCTGGAGAACCCGCACATCTTTGTCTCCATATCGCGAAATATGAATGCAGAGGAAATGCAACACGAACAGCGAATACGCGCGGCCGGCCAGCAACGGTATTGCAAAATGTAAACAGTGGCTGCAAAAACGCGGTAGTATTGCAAACCTTCATATTTCATGCATGACTGAATATAGAGATTGTTCACTGTTCAGTTTTCCACGGTTTTCCATGGCCAGATTCAAAATTCTATCAGACAAAGGCTCGGAGCAATTAAGCGATAGAGGAAAGTGGTTTCTTATTAACATTATTACTTTCATTAATCTTTGCCCATAATTTGTGAATTGTCACTGCCAAATTTACTGGCGGTACCAGCACAAACACAATGCTCTTCACCCAATCTACACTGTTTTTAAATCATTTTTATTTGATGTCGATGTATAGCTGTTTCCATTTCGTAGTGAGTGTTGGCGGATTAAGGATAGCCTTTAAGCATAGCCCTATAAAGGCTATGGACTAACTGAGCAATAAGCATTCATTTACAAGTGTTCCGCGAACAACCGGTCGAAATTAACCGGGTTGACGCCAGTCATGCGTAGAAACATGTGAGTTTGGATTGTTGGTGTGGTAGCCGGAGCCGCGACGCTGTTATTCGGTACTTTACTCGAGATCGAGCTATGCTGCATTTCCCGGCTCATTACAGATTAAGTGAAAATAATGAGGATGATGGAACGATAGAACATTAATTTTATAATATCTTGGTCGACGGTTATGCGATCACAAGAACGAGGAAATCTTTGGTATTTCAATTACTTAGTACCGGTAACCGACAACGATAAGCCTAAGCGTACCGCTTTGGCAGTATCAGTGTCCCTTTATTCATAATTTCATCATTTCAAAACACAACAAGACTGCGTTACTATAATGGGATAGGAAGGTGTCGAATAGACTCGGAATAGTCTTTGAAATCAATTCAAGTCTGAGGAAGATTCGTTCTTGAAATTGACTGGATGTGCGTGTAGTGACTACTATTAAACTCATGACTTGACTGCAACTGTTGTACGTGATTTGAGACTCTTTTGTGTCGGAAACTTGTATTGACTCGTGATTCAAAGCGAAATTTTCAGTGAATTTTTAGTCATCAAGTATACAATCCGGTGTCAACAAAATCTATATGATTATAGCATAGGGCTTGCTTTGTGGTATGCTACTTTAAGTCTAGTAGCCTAACTTGCTAAGTGTTCTTTACCAAACCCCTTTTATCATTTGAATTGTATGGACATAGTTTATATAACTCATGCATTGAATGCAGGCTTAAATTATATCTTATGAATTCCTATGGGCACTGGTTATTGCAGCATAGCAAATTATGAGGTTTTATATTTTATCAAGAAGGTAGACTGGGGCTATACATTTACCTACGTGTGTGTGTGTGTGTGTGTGTGAGCAATAGGCCTACAGTACCCTTTGTTATCAGTTTGTTAATAGTTTCATTGGATCAAAACCACAAGATTGCTATACAATGAAAATTTGGGAAGAAGCCAAAACGACATGGAGTAGTCTTCTAATAAGACACCCACCTTGCCCTAAAGCATGTAAATATCACATGCATGCACAATGAACCCTATATACTCATAGTCTGTGCTTGAGATTACCGGACCATGATCTGGCGTACCGTTACCCATTTTGCCGTACCACACATTTCACTCAATTTTCATTACTCGTCCATTTTTATGTTATCTTCTGTTACTTTCAATTCTGTGTACATGCCTCTTATTTTCACATCATATTTTCATATCTTCTAGGCCAAGGCGGGTGTTTGATCGAAAACCTAACTCTGAGTTGTTCCGACTCCTATCTTTTCAATCATCACAATCTTATGTTTTGGAAATATGAAATGATCGATGCATTGAGCTGATTACCCAAATTATCAATAATTATTACTCGATCTTTACAGGTAGGTTTCAGACCTGGAACATAAATCTCCGCGTAGAGCCTATAGGCTGGGGAACGGGAAATACAATTTTCTTTCTGCCACAGGATCGGTTTCAGGACTACACAAACTTCAATCGGTATAACTGCGGTACACTATTTCGGTGATGGATAACGCTTCAGCATTCGACATGAATTCATCCCTCATGTCAACGTGGCTTCAGATGAGAGTCCATGAAACTGAAGCCTGCATCACCAGAGTCCACACTGCGTTTCAGCAGATTCTAGACGGCATCGTCTCCCGGCCTTTGGACACCGCTTCCCAACTTCTATCCAATCCCGCTAGCAATGTCGAGGAAAAAGCTTCTGCCGCAGATCAGCTCCTGCAGTGTAACTACAAGATCCTGAGCATGACGATGGTGCTGAACTCCATGTTCACGAACCCGGATAATCTCCGCGCCCTTTGCAATCAATTTCCTAATCTCCCTGAGCCTTTTCGTCCGCACAATAATCAAAGCCAGCTTCCGTTGAGCGTGAATTATATACAGCTTGAAACTTACAGTCCTGACAATGCTGTGGCCCATGTGGAAAATCCACAGATTGACAATGAATCCCAACCAAATTTGGGTACGTCAAAATCTTGTCCGAGTCAATTCAATGATGATGATCGCACCACGACACAGGAGTTGAATAGCGAGGTTGACAGTGGAACCAAGCTACATCAACGAAATATAAACATCGAAGCACTAATGGAGTACGAGTCGTCTGTTTCTGAAAGTATGTCTTCTACCAGTCCGTCTAGAGACCACGTGGATAAGTTGAGCAGTACGAATACCGGTACAAATACCGCTGTTGTTGAGTCGTCTGCTTCTGAACCATCTGTGTCTGCGACCAATGTGGATCGCGTGCAGAAATCAATTGCTGTAAATGAATGTAACAGTGGCTACGCAAGTGACAAATCACTTTGCTTGGGGGAGAGGGTAAAAAGTGTTGCAGACACTGACTCTTCCTCAGTTTACGTAGGCACTCCCAGTTCATGTGATGATCTGCGTGAATTTATCGGCATCGTAAGCGAAGTTGAGACGCCATCAAAGTTTTACGTGCAGCGCACATCCGATTTGGAAACTTTGGAGGTGGTGCAGTTTGATTTAAACGCTTCTTTTAGGTGCACAAAACAGGTCGGCGATAAACTCCGCTTTCAAAACGCACCAAAGCCGGGAGACCTGTGCGTAGCGCAGTATACAGATAATAATTGGTACCGGTGCAAAGTATTGCAGCTTGTCACACCGGATTCGGCGATTGTCGAGTATATCGACTATGGAAACGCTGATGACATTTTATGGTCAAAGGCTTTCAAGATGCCGGAATCTTTTGCCGGGATACCTGCACTGAGCATCAGATGCACTCTCGGTGGTGTGAGACCAGTGGGAGTTAAAAAGCATTGGGATGCAGATGCTGCCAAGTGGTTTGACAAGATGATGTTTGGCAGTAATGTGACCGTTGTTCCGATTTTTAAGAAATCGGAAGCGATTTCTGTTCAGTTGTTCATGGATCCGGCCGAAGCCAAGAAGGTTTCCATTTGCGTTTCTGATTTTATGGTGGAGGCTGGATTTGCGGAATACGACGTGCATGAAGAATGCTTGGGCACAAGTGTTTCTCAATCTGATCGAAATACAGTGTGTAAATTGCAAGTTAAATTGGCCACTACCATGGTTAAAGACCAACGCAAGCCTGTCGCAGTTCCTTTGGAAGTTGAAGCAGATGCTGACAATCGTGCCGATATGCCACAGCACGCGGAAGTATCACAAAAAGCAGTATTGGACAATCCAAAGTCTGTAAGGTCACAAAGTGATGAAGATGTCCCACAGCAATCCAATGTAGAAACCGTAAAACTGAATTTGGACGATTTAACCAAGTGGAACCCGCTCGCGGAAGATTTTCAATCGGCCAGTAATAACTACGGTGTGAACAACGAGAACGTTTGCACTATGATCGAAGGATATGATCCGGAAAAGGTCAACGTTTGTCGCTATCACAGGATAGGCCACTGTTGGCGAGGTGATCAATGCCCGTACGTCCATTTAGACAAGACGGANAACGGCGAGTTCAAGACACAAGTGCAGACGTTTTCTGGGTCGTCGATAGCCAAGTTGTGTTTTAGTGCTGGCAGCGTATGTGTTGTACGTGTTACTAAGATCGATGAAGCACGTAATTTCCAAGTTCACGTCATTAAAATGATCGAGTCGGGCACAAAAATCACGTCACAAAGAGATCTATTGGAGCAGAGATTGTCACAGGGTATGCGCGAACTGTCCGACGACATGGACAGGTATTGCAAGTCTGGGTCGCGAAGGATGGATAATTTACTGCAATGTGCTGTAGGCGAGCTGTTCATTGTATATGCCGCCAAATTCAAGTGTTACTGCAGAGGTATGATTGTTTCTGCCGAGAATTTCAACACCTTGAGGGTGCACCTCATAGACCTTGGCGTGGACATTGAGGTGGGCAAGACAAATTTGAACCGGATGTGCCCGGCTTTTATGCATCTGCCCAAGCAATCGGTGCAGTGCACGCTGTCTCAAGGCTGTAGCGAACTGTACAAGAGCATCGAAGACATGGTAAAAAAGCCAGAGTCTTCGAACTTGATGATGAAGGTTTTGGACACTTGTGAAGTGACGGATGGGCCTTTGCAAGTGATGTTATATTGCATGTGACCGCGCAAAGGGTCGGCGGTGCTTCGGTTTATTTTTACTCAGTTCTGGAAGTCTTCATTTTATTTTTCTACTGCTTTCATGTTTTATTCTCTGTTCTTTGACAATCATGATTTTTCGGTGTCTGGGGGTCCAATTTGTGGTTAATGCGATCGATACTTGGAATTATTGTGAGTGTCTCTTTCGTTCTTAATAAATTTGATAGTTCAAATGCCGTGCGAATCCGTTTACAAGACGAGGCCACGATGAAAATAAGAAGTGTGTGGGAAAAAATTGATCCAAAAATGGCATGACATCACATATTCCTTGTGACATGGTGATCGCATAAGATGTTATAAATGTGGAAAATTCGTAGAATGTAAAGTTGCCTTTAGCCCCCTGGCTATGTTGGTGCTCAAATATTACAGATTTTGACAAGAGTATATATAAGTGGTGGAATGATAGGATCTGGTACGAAGTGGTTGATATAACGTTGAGATGCAAAATTAATGACCCCTGAAAACCACATCTGTGGCTGTGTAAAATTTCAGCCACGTCTGAAAATTTGATTGATGGATAAATAAGAACATCTCTTCCGAATCATCGCTTGTGGAACACTTTGCAGGGGCAGTTCTACTACACTGAAGGAAAAATGGTACTGGCTTCTAGAGGTGGTGGGTAACAAAGTACTCCAGTGTATATGCATTATGCATACTTGCACTAAAGTTTTGAGACTACTTTCACTCCAACTCAACAGGTATTTCGGTAAAACTTTCTATGCCTCAGTAGTTATAGGACCAGTGAAATTACAATGAGAACTGGGTGCCTCTCTACCACAGTAACTAAACAGCTCGTATCTTTTCGAAAGTTGACCTATCAGTAACGTCATTAATCTTTCTGGTTAGTTATGCTGCATTTATGGAAGTAGATAGAAAGTAATTATGTAGTACTTTTCAAACCCTCATCGTATAGCTCCACTTGAAATAATTCTGACATGTCTTGCTAATCGATACCTGCTATGGAAAAGACTGCTTACAAACTGGCTAGAAATGTATTTCAAATTAAGCGAGTACTGAAAGATACAAGACACGCTGCGCCAAAAATAATAACGAAAAGACAACCCTAGGTTGCTTACACGCGATAAAAGAAACATTGTTAGTAAGACGATATAGAACGGACCTGATCGTAGATAGCTCGCGAAAGCGTTACAAGTTTGACTGTGGTCTAAAACTATACGCGGATTGACGAGCCCGGCGGAAAGAAACAAGAATATGGATTATCACTTCTGCTGCCTCATCGACTTAGCTGCCATCGACAGCATTTTCATTTGTTTAATCACGGGCGCATTCGCAGAATCTACGGGCTGCGCGTTTAAAGCCGCGACGTGAGAGTCCAGGTTTTTGGCCAACGCATCCATGACGGTGGGCAAGTGCTCCTTAGTGACTTGATGGTTGCGGTCGACGCTCATGACGGCTTCTTCTAAAAATCTGTGATATGATCAAAGTTAGTGCAGTCGGCCGATAAGGAAAACGGATATGGCGTCTTGATTTTCACAGCTTGGAAACGGCAACTATGCAGTATGCAAGCACCTCTTCTGTCCTTACCACTATCCAGAGGTGGTCAGTAACGAAGTACTACTTTTTCGAAGTATTCAAGTAGTTTCCCTCCACTTCTGGTACTTACTCAAGTAGATATGATTTTTGCTACTTATACTTCCTAATATTTTGTGATCTACTTACTGACTTTTCGCTATTTTCATTTTGTCAAGTAGAAGTAGTTTAATCCTCTGATGAGGAAGATAGCCTGGTGAATTTCGGCCCTGTTTTCACGGATTATCAAAATTTAATTTTCATAAAAGTTGAGTAAGGCCCAGAATTTTTGTCGCGCTTCGCTCAGTGGATACGGAGTAACCAGTATGATTTCACGAAAGTATCGCTGAATATAATTTAGGTAGCGGGTTGGCGTGGTTCCGTTCACACCGCATTGTCGCTCTTCGAGTTCTTCAAAGTAGGCTATACTTTGAGTTCTAATTAATATCAGTTCTTTTTCTGAATAACGTACAGTCGTACACGTTGAAGTATACAAGCAAGTGTAGCTACACAATATGGCATTTTTATTTACAATCCACCATATTTTGTATTAACGTTTACTAATCACGCAAAGTGTTTACACCGTATCCTATACAACTTCTCCATATTGCTCTTCGGCTAAACTACGGGCCTTATAATATGGGGGAGGGCGCCATAACATGATATTTTCTAAAACGTGCTGTTCGAATAAACATAGGGTTAGTATCGCATTTCCATATCAATACTATAATTTTCATCCCATGATGCAGGCGAATGCTTATGCTGCCGAAAAGTTGATACCTCCTGGTATGCATCATCAATATGAATCAAGCTCTGCACCTTTCGCATAGCTCAATTTGCGCCTTTTGACAATCCATGCGAGCGAATTACGATCGTTTTCACAACTACTTACTTACTTGAGTAGATTTAAAGTCAGTCAATTCTACTTCAAGTTGTTTTAGGATGCTTATGAAAGAAGTACTTCTACTCGTACTTGAGTAGATTTTTACGTCGCTACTTCTACTTGAGTAGCTTTCTTGACTACTTTGACCACCTCTGAACTATCCCGCATTGTAAAAATCAGCTCACATCAATTTCAAGGCCGTTCTCCTGCTCAAATCGCACGAGAGTTGCTGAATCAGCGACAGGATGATCGGTTGGTGGAGCGGCGAAGAGCCTCCGAACAGCAGAGCCGGATCCACCATTTCGCAGACAAACATCACCAGGGACAGATCCGAAGCCGAAAGCGCCTGTGAGAATCGGAAAATATTGAATTTTGATGAATGTTTTGAAGTCAAGGATTTAAATCCAAGTCCAGAAATCATTATTTAGCAGATCTAATCGAATTCCAAATCCTGTAATAATAGCTTGCATCTTTTAAGAAGTCCCATGAAAATTGGAATACTTAAAATTCCACGTCCAAAAGCAAAGAAAACTCAACAACGATGAAACCGTCCCCCACAAAGATTAACGGCACGCGTACACAGGTCCATCCAGATCAGTGTTTCTCAACCTTTTTCGAACCATCGCCCCCTTTTCAAGCTTAACACCGATCATCGCCCGCCAGATTTTGTGTACCGAAAAATGGGCATACAAACTGTAATCACCAGCGGGTTGACTAAAAAAAAGGTCATTTTTCTCCGCTCAGAGCTCAAAATAACGTTTTTCTCTCCGCATTGCTAGGTGGATGACTAAAAAAAAAAGTCAGCCGTTTTGGCGCGTCATCGCCCCCTTGGCTGATTTCGCCCCCTTTGTCCATTTTCGCCCCCCTGGACCGCCAAATCGCCCCCTGGGGGGCGATATCGCCCACGTTGGGAACCACTGATCCAGATCGAAGAAGAGTATATGTGATGACCTTATTTGACTTTATGACGCCACAAATTTTGCGAAGGGCGTACTCAGCATTTTCTAAAATTTGCCAGCGTGTTGTGTTCCATCAGAAAGGGCCTTTCCAGTTGTTGCTTTGGTATCATGCTTGCCTCAGGCCGGAAAAATAGTTTAAAGATTAAAAGTGAATTTAGGGCTGATCTGCGTAATAATTAAAGGCGAAACGGACACATATCGTCGCAGTGGAATCAAAGTGACTCATGTCCAGTTTTCAAATTTTGAAGGTCCATTTTAAAAACTTGAAAAAAATCAAGTTTTTAAAAACTTTTCAATTTTTCTTGGCCATGGTTATGTCTGTTTCATTAATGCAAAGTTAATCAGGGCCAACATATGACTGAAAGAAGATGAAAACTTTACGTACAGTCAATTTTCTCAAAACGAGTAAAATGGACATAAGTAACTTTGATTCCACTGCGACGATATAATAGTGATTGTTAAGTATTCTTCAGTTTTTTTATAACGGTTTCTACGTCCGACACGCAACCATGGTTTCAAGAACTTGCTGACAACTTGGATCGGCCTCAGGTGTCATTGCCTTCAATAGCTATTGAAGCACATTATGTTAATAAATTCATCGAACACTGTTGTTGGCCTCTAAGCACTTATTTTCTCATATCAGGCCAACTGAAGAAGTTGCCTGCCCCTGGTTTAGAGGACAACACCCCAGCAAAACCTAATGAAACTTCTATAGTATGACCCAATTAAAACACATACGCGTTGAAAAGCTGCGTTCAAATTCCCCTGATGCAACTGCGCGAGGATGGCGTGCTGCTGCTGCTCAAACGTGGGCTTGAAAGCCCCGGGCCTCCTAGCCGGGGTGGCGCGGTGTTCCAGACCCGGCGGAGGCGACGGGACCTTGTCGCCCTGAGGCAGTTGGATTTGCGCCACGGCGTCCTGGACGCATTGCTTTAGCATGTCCCGTTGTTCCTTCAAGACTGCGTCGTGCTGGGCTCGGAATAGCTTCAACATTTCGTCTGTAATTTGGTCCTGCGCTCTGAAAGTCGGACGAAATATTGTGAGGAGAAAATTTCTACTCGACTACAAAACGACAGACGAAAGATTTAGACCAGTGGTTCTTAACCCTTAGTAACCCGTGCAACATCTATGCTAATTAGCTAGCCTTCGCGGAACCCCAAATTTTCGATTAGTCATAAAACAAATATCTACCACTGCACACATTTAACAACACATCTAATACATTACTGTAGATGACTAAAGCAACCAAGCAGTTTCAACAAGTAGATTTGGTCGAGACCATGAATACTATTAGTAGCCGATGGCACGTAACATGAACATTCGGGTTGTTCAAATACCTTTTTTTTCTCAATTTCACTCGCTTAGTGATACGTTTGTCAGGTTGCCTAAAAAAAAACGCTACACAGCAAATTAGGGTGAATTCCGACCATTTTTGAATTGATAGTATTTACGGTGAAAAATTTCGACGCTTCGATATGACCAAATATCGTGTTCCAGGCATTCCTGAAGGGAAAGTGATGCTTTTTACACGCGTTTGCATCTTGATAACGAGTTTGTATGATGAAATTGCTACTTTATATCAAAAATTAATTTGACACTGATCTGCTGGAAATGAGTCAACGAAATAGAAGTAGTCTCGTTAAAACGATGGTGGTATATAGTAGCAAATGAAATACTTGTAAGGCTGAAACCAGGCACCATGACGAGAAAATGAACTGACGCACAGGTAAAATACAGCAAAATATATTTCCCAGGTTAATATCGATACCAGAAAGTATGTGTTCCTTACATCGTGTGGTGTCTTATCGCATTGTGTGTGTTGATCGGATGAAAATATTATCTCCAGATTATTGATCATTGTCTTTCCATAATTGTCTTCACTTAGCCTAGTAATACGACAATGCGCTTTATTGCGGAATGCTGTTATCAACAAGCTCATTTGCTCTGATTACACTGGTGCGACAAACGATATCGCCTCCAGTCAGGAAAATACATTTTACTGTATTTTACCTGCTTGGCAATTCACTTTCTCTCATGCTCCCGGATTTCAGTGCTGAAAGTATTCATATGCGACGTACATCACTATCGTTTTCACGGGGCCCTTTCAATATAGATCGGCTTATCAGTGTCATATTCATTTGTCGTATATTAGCAATTTCATCATCCAAACTCGATCACATGCCTTTATCAAGATGTAAACGCGTGTAAAGAGTATCACTTTCCCTTCAAGCATGCCTGGAATACGATATTTGGTCATATCGAAGCGTCGAAATTTTTCACCATAAATACTATCAATTCAAAAATGGTCGAAATTTCAATTTAAGATTGCACGGCCTTTACTGGTCGGAATTGACCAAAATTTGGTGTGTACCGTGTTTTTAGGCAACGTGACAATTTTATCACTAAGCGAGTGAAATTTGGAAAAAAAGTTATTTTTGAACAACCCTATGAACATTCCTACTATAAATTTGTGCGATTTTTGAAAAGATATTGAGCTACCGTGATACAGGGGTTATTACAGCCAGTCGTTATCATCATTTCACTTGACGATGCGATGGAAACCGATCTCAAAGCTACTCTCTACTGCACAAAATCCTAAGTCTTCAAGTAATTAGTTTGACTGCAAAATTGTCAAGTAGAAGTGGGACTAGTCAAAAACATGAGCGCTCGACCAAGT
The DNA here is from genome assembly GCA_000444245.1 of Botryllus schlosseri. Classification (NCBI taxonomy): domain Eukaryota; kingdom Metazoa; phylum Chordata; class Ascidiacea; order Stolidobranchia; family Styelidae; genus Botryllus; species Botryllus schlosseri. The sequence continues at coordinate 4,972 of ATSW01099654.1, read as the reverse complement.
AGCAAAAGTATGCAAATCTCAATTGAGTACTTGGGTGCTCCAAAATAGTACAATTACTTCAATACTGACCGACTCCGANGGTTTGAGATACTTCCGCCCTCTCTCTATGCTACGGTCATTAATTCAACTATTAAAAAAAGGATTGTCGGAAAAAAAATCGGTCAACTAACCTTTTCATTTCCGAGCGGACGTATTTCTGAACGTCTTTCTCGATGGTAGACGATATCCTGGCGTTCAGCTGCGTCGCGGTGTCCTTCAGTTCCGCCACGGCCTCCCTGGCTTGCTTTTCGCTAGCGCCGATCTTGTCTGATTCGCTGCGGACGCGGCTCTTCAGCTGCTTTTCTAATTTTTCCACGCCTGAGATCATAGTACGTAACTAGAATTATCAAGTTGTCCCAGTCTGCCTGAAATCCCTAAACTTTACCTTCGTCCAGACCGCGCTGGAAGGTTAACGACACTTGCTGGAACATGACGTTGCAGGATTTCTCCACGGCAGGCACAACAATTTGCATGAACGAATCTTTAAACGCGCCGTGAACGCGGCTCTCTACTGCTCGGCCAACGGCGTCTCCGATAGCATCGACAGTGTCCTGCAAACGATACCGGCTTTAGCACTGTTTTATATTAACGAGTTAATGAGTCGCTTCAGAATTGAACTAGTCAGCTCTAGTTATAGATACGAGTTTTATGACTTACGCATATAGAACGTTAGTCACTGGATGTCGAATGCACTTCAAGTGCCTAACCAACACCCATCTCAGCTGCATATCATCAGTTTCACACTCGGCCATAAAATATCAGTCACCTGCCAATAAAGTCGATCAATCGATTTACCTTTGACCTCGCCAATTTAGCGATATTTTCCTTCAAAATGGAGTCGGTGGCCGTCAATTTTTGGGCCAGCGTCGCGTGAAGCTGATCTTTCAACGGATCGAGCGTTCTCGCCAAACCTGAGACGCAAGCTTCCGTTTGGAAAAGCAGTTCAAAGATCAAAAACGGAAAGGCGTACTTGGCAAGACCGTGTTCCTCATTTCGTGCTTCAACGATCTCTCGATTTTGGAGGAATGCTCGGCTGCCGACGTCGATTGAGATTTGCTATCGGTCTGAAACTTTTTCTGCGATTCCGTCAAACTCCTGATCGCTCGTTCCAGCCTTTCGTCTTGAGGATAGACGTAAATGTTACATCACAATGCATGGCCTGTTCGGCTGTTTCATGCTGCATTTCAAGCAGAACTGGTCGTCGACCAAGTGGGCTATTTATTTCCCCTTACTTTTTGACTTGGAAATCGCTATTTCTATGTATGTAAAGAGAAATTCAAGACCTCACTTCTCACATAGTGCTGATTTTCCCAGTATAATTTCTGAAGAAGACTAGAATTCAAACACGATATGAAACGAATTCGGATGTCAAGCTATTCCTATTCTATCCAGAAACGAATTTGTCTGATAGAGTCCACAATCCACATATCTCCATTAATGAATCAGTTAACATTACGCAGCACCACCATCATGGTAATGGTATCAAAAACTTGGCTCGACTCACTCTGCTGTTCCAACCGTTTCAACGCCGCCTCCATATTTTTCGTGTTCTGGTTATTTCTCTTGTTCTCTCTGTGCTGCGTCTTCAACATCTCATCCTGTTGCGTCTTCAATTTCGTCACCAATTCCATCATCTCATTGCCCTGTGACAACTGCGTTGACAATAACACATAACAATCACGAGTGGAGGGTGTTTACGTTAACTTGTGCTCAAGTGCGCAGTTATGTAGTTACGTAGCCAGCCGCCCACTTGTGTCAAGATGGATTGGAAATGAAACCGGTACATGAATACCCTCATTCATGTCGTTTACTATACTAAGCAAGTAAGGTATGTTAGCGATGGAGGAGACTAACTACAATAAATCCACATTAGAATTGAATAATAAGAGTCACCAATGGACATGGAATTGGATTCGCACTTGAAATGATACTCAAATATTTGGCTCGACTCGAAGCCTAATACTCGAATCAATCATGTACTCCATTTTACCAGTCTTAATTAGCAGGCTATGGCAACCATTTCATTAAAAAAGTTTGACATTGAACTACACATAACCATTGCTGAAATTAGAAACAGGACATACCGATGCTGTCGGAAATGCAGGTGAAATCTGCTCCCCGGAAGCCATATCGGAATGCAAAGCGGAATCCGCTCTTACAGACGTGTTACTTTTTTGAGAGATGTTGCTCGCCCGTAAAAACTCTTCCCTGCTCGACTGTGTGGAAATTCTGTGACGCAAGAAAATGTTAGCCACACGCCCGAGGCTGCGTTCGCAAAGACGTATTTACTTCATTGGCAACGGTCTGGACATGGTGACGTCCGGGGCTTTGGGCCAGGACGCCGACGTTGTCGGTTGAGCGTCTGATTTCCTTGAGGTGTCTAAATGTAAGCGTTACGTCACCAAACAATCAAATTGTAAAATTTCAGAGCTAGAGCAGTTGTCTAACTGCTAACAAAGATAGCGTTTGTGGGGACCACGGAGAATTGGAAAGGGGTGGTCGAACCAACCTGTGGTGCTACTCCAGTAGAAGTGGAAGTAGATAAATAAAATTTTCCCTTAATGCTCTAATTCTAATCTAATTTGTGAAATGTTTCTTGGCGCTAATTTAAATATACAAAGAGCTGTACACTGCGGAACGAGCCAAGCTTGCTGTACGTGCAGACATTTGCTATTCTCACGCTCATGATTTGATATGATATGAAATGAACTTGATGCAATGCCCAAGTTTCGCGAATTCAGTAATTTTAACCCAATTTGGAAAATAACGGTGTAGGTATAATTCTAATTCTTATCTAATCAGAAGCTGAAAATTTTCTAGTTGTCCAAGTCTGCTGTCAGGTAGAAGTGGCAGTATTCTAAAAATATAACAAGACTGCATCTAGAATTGGCTAGCTGAGGCAGGAGTATCGATACGATAAACATTCGCCGATACAATCACAGAGAAACATACTCGACGCCGTTTCGACATCCCGTGTTTCGTCTGCGGCCCCCGCTTGGAAAACAGCGTCCCCGCTGCCCCCCGGGGCCGGTCCGCCGATAAGTATCCTCCCGTCGGTCGACGCGTTTCCGAGATTTTCTATCGACGATGTGGAAGATATCAGGTCTGGAGACTTCCCCTGAACGAGACTTCAAATTACAGACGGAAATGAGCCACAAATGAGACGGAACCAAAGCAAGTTGCGCCGTGTGTGGTAGGCAAAGGTGGTCAGGGCAGCAATCGGAAGTTAAAATCATAATATGATCTAAATCAGTGGTTCCCCACTGGTGGGGAACGTCTTGGTATGAAGGAGTTTTGGGTAGTGGGGAATGAAGACTCGGATAAATCTGAAGTGGGGAATAAAGACAAAAAAAGGTTGGGAACCACTGATCTAAATACAACACACAATAAAGATGATAGCACATGAATTAGTTATTACATATTCAGTTAATTTGATCATTGAGCTTGTTTTTGCTCTATGACAATATCTTAATTGCTGGTTTGGTGATGAAAATGTCACATTGAATATCCAGGAGACTGCGATGATTGGTCTTCAGAAGTGATGGCGAGACAATTTCATTAAGCTTAGTGTACGCTTTCCTTAGTTTTGCTCAAAACAGGGCAACCCTATTTATCAAAATACTCCGTCGGGTTTCCATCTCTTCTTGCAGCTATAATTTCCCATTTATTTCTTTTGTTATAATGCAGTAGACTTGCAGATGATAATTCTTAATTGTTTCACGCACCCCCCCCTGAAAAAGGCTCAAGACCCCCTAGGGGCGATGGCCTGAAGGCTGAGAACTACCCCACGCATCGGAAAATCAGTGAAACACCCATAACTTTAAAACTTAACGAGAAATGTGCTGGGAAATGGTCAAGCTTTTTTTACTTTCATTGGGTCTACGTGATTTACAACTAGTATTTCAAAAAATTCTCACAGCGGATCTCTTCGATGCACTTAATGTATTCAAATCATCTTAAATGACAAGCTGGCGACATCAGTTTTTGTAACCCCCCAAAAAAGGGCATCGTGTGTGTAAAAAATTCAATTTTTCTTGGTCGGAATTTCAAAATTTTGGAAACAGCCATCGACCACAACAGAGTTCAAAGTTTGCCTCACCCTGGTGATAAATCCGAAGCTCGGATTGTCCCCGAAAGGTCCCGGTTCGCCGACCGCGGCCGGTTTCGTTCGGCCCTGGCTGGACGCCGACGGTCGATCGTCTGCGCGATAACACAATTTTACTGAAAATGTCGTCAAGGCAAAAAGCGGACACACGGTTTCTTACCCAGATTGTCGAGTGAGGACTGCAGTTTGTTCAGGGTGGAGTGCGCCAGCGACGCGGGAGCCGAGGATGGTGACCCGGATTGGGTGATTGAAAATCCGGGTGGGGCCGCGGGTGAAATTCTCATGTCCGCGATTTCATCGTGAACCGACCCTGGCAACGGAAACAGACGCACGTTTCAAACCCGACTTGAAGCCAGGGTTGTAACCAAGTCACAAGGCTCCGAGTCACAAGTCAATCTCACTTTTATAGTTTTGACTCGAGTCAATTTCAATTCACCACCGAGTCAAGTCCGAGTCCAAGTCATCGAGCAGAGGGTCAAGTCGGAGTCATGGTATTATGACTCGAGTCCGAGTCCAAGTCATTGTGTTGACTGCTCAGTTTCCAGTTGAAATCTTGTTAAACCCACTTTTTATAACTGTTTGGTGATATCGAATAATTCGCATTTTCAATGTACCAGTTTTTCTCACTTTTAGTGGTTTCAGGTCTCATTTTCAAGTACCAGTTCTATAGACCAAATCCCAATAGGGTGGTTACTTTACTATCATTCGAAATCACAATGAAATGTAAGACCTGGTCGTCTGAGTGTCGAGTCATATGACTTGGTTCGAGTCATGCGCAATGACTCGAGTCCGAGTCGAGTCAATACGCAGATTGACTCGAGTCGAGTC
>ATSW01099651.1:0-14590 GCA_000444245.1 Botryllus schlosseri | reverse complement strand
GAAATAGGTTCAGTATGCCCCCTGTTGTTATAATGGCCCGTAGTGATATCATTTACAACCATACATAGATTTATATGTCAAGGCTTGGTCGAATATCCACGTATCAAACATACATCATGTCTTATGCGATATTATAAACAAGATTTACAAGCACCGGATGGGAGATAGGTTTGGAATAATGATCTACTCTGTACAAATATACTGAACTTTCAGAGTAATGCTGGTAATTAATATAATTCTGCACCAAGAACAAAATTGGGTTCGTTGCAACAAAAAGTGATAACATATTTCTCCTATGTGCACAAATATTACTTCTCTTCTAGACACAGTATGATGGCGACGCCGATATATTATATAGCCTTCATTCATGCATTTAAGTCAATTAACTTCAATCACATACGATTGTACTTCGATAATATTTAGCATGGAGTGTACCTCGTCAGCAGCTTTCTCAGCAATTTACATAAATATCCCTTGACTCCCATCATCTTAATATTAGTTTAGAAAAGGCATAGCACCAAGTGAGCCAGGTCTGACATAGTTACCATTAGTATTAAAGGTTTCAAGTTTGAGACAGTTGAGCATAAATGCATGTGGATCTCTATCCGCAGATTAACTTCAACTGAAATTATTTTTTGCGTTGAAATTGGCTTTCGTTTCACTTGACTTGGAAAAACTTGAAATGACTTAACTTGAGTCAAAATTTTCTGTGACTCTAAGTGACTTGCACTCCAAGGGTAGTAAATTGATCCAAACACTGAAAAAGACAAAAAGAGTTGAGATAATCTATTCTTACTCTAATTACCCAGTGACCCAGTAGCAATAAAATTATGAAGATGACTCCGGATACATTGAACACATCCATTCAATCATGCATGTGCTGTGCGCTCGTTCAACATGTCATCATATAAACACATCACAATCTTATGATACAAGGGGGAGCCGTGAAAGGCCAAATTGACTTATAAAGTCTTTCCAGACATTAAACACCTCCAAATACATGCATGCAAATCAAGTTTTAGATAGCAGATGTAGCGCAGGTGCCCAGGCAGATTTGATGCTGAAAAGAGCACATACATTGTACATTGTACAATGTACATCGATGGGCGATGGGCCCACAAAAAATGAACAAGTAAGTTATCAAATTACCGTACAAGTCATTCGAAGGACAGGTGAAGTTCAAGTGAGTCTATTTATTCGAGCACCTGCTTGAATTATTATAGCATTATAGTTGTAATTTTACACCTAGATCAGGAAGTGCACCGCAGCTCATGGGTCAATAATTCCACATTTCATTTTACTCAGGAATGCATGTCGTGATATTGTGTGAATCACTGCAATTGACATACTGATGAGCAAAACAACTAAATTTATTTATCAAGAGTCAGGGACCAGCTGACGACAATATTGCTGTGGCAGTCAATAAAGCAACAGTGTCGACAACCAGTGTAAGTACGGTTGCAGCTGTGTGCGCTCACAACAATTATCCAAGCAATCTAAACCAGCGTTGTAAACAAGTCACAAGTCAATCTTTATAGATTTGACTTGCGTTAAGTCGAGTCATTTCCAATTCACCACTGAACCCAGTCAGGGAGTAACGACGAGTCCGAGTCTGACAAAGACGGGGTGATTACTTCACCGTAATCGACTAAGATTACGATTACATTTACAGCAAAATCTTGAAGCATTCGATTACGATTACTTGCGAGTAGGGCTGGGCAAAATCGATTACCTGAGTGATTCGATTCTGAATCACGTAATATGCTTCGAGTCGAGTCGAGTAATCGAGTATCATTCATTATGACGTCATAGCGGAATGCAATACATCGAAGGTCAAATATGTACCGTTTATGCCACTATAGAGTCGTACTCTATAATGCCACCATAAAAGAATATAATGCCTCTTATACATCTGTAATAAATGATACTTCGGTATTTTTCTAACCATCCGATTTCATTCCACTTGGTGACAATGCTGTGGGCTAATCAGTAATCATGACTATGGAAATGTGCTACGTCCAGTAGCCTTCGTAGCTTTGTGCTATATGTTTCGTATGCTACGATACCACCAATCAAGATTTCAAGGCTTCAACAGTGAAAATAAGTTTCGAAAATATAATTTTCGTTGATAAATTAACTTTCTTTGGCACGAAGCGCATAATTTTGGTACTCGAAAAAATCTTCTTTTACTACTCGACCCGAATCGTTAAAATTATTACTCGATTCAGATTCGAGTACTCGAATCATTGTGCCCAGCCCTACTCGCGAGTCGAGACATTAAAACCCTGCTATGATGTAGGCAGGAATATGAGGAGTCCTATATCCTGTATGTAGGGAGTTTTTCGGCAAATTCTTCAATAACCAAGTAGGCTACTTATAGGGCTACGAAGTCATCGAGTGATACGCCACGGCTCGGTGTGTCAGTATGCATCAGCAATCAATTGTCCCGACCGAGTTCACGTCCACCTTCACGACATGACCGGGCCAATTCTGTCACTGGTCGTACCGCAAAATCAGTGATCATGAGCATTGAGCATCGAACATAACATGTGCGTCGCCAAGCAACTGATTTGAATTTCGGATGGTGCAATCATCCGTGCCTCCGCACTACACAGTACACAGTCCACAATGCCAAACTCCAGTTTTAGGCCTACCTGTAGCTGGCCGCCAACCCTCAAAATTCAATGGAACCAGTTTAACCAGAAAGCTGTTGTAATCCCAATTCTGAATACATAATATTTTCTGGGTCAGGACACGGGGTAACCCCTGTTCATCAGATAATGATCATCAATTTCTCTCCACTGCTGGTCGAACATCGTCGAAATAAGGTATACAATACATCCTTAGATTAGGAAGCATGCATTCTGGCCTGCGCTACGCATATTTGATAAATACAAGCTGGAATTGAGGAATCGAATCTGATTCAGCCAACAACTATACTACAAATCGAGATCTGCTACGCAGATCCCGATCAGAGTCTCTTGAACCCCGTTGATTTAGCCGATATTCAGAAGTGTCGTGCTGGTTAGTATGGATCAATTTTCAGTGATTCTTCTTATAGTGCGCGGAGAATGGAAACAACAGGCCCTTCAACGCCAACAAAAATGACTAACAATAGGAATCAAGACATCGACGCGGAGAACGATCATGGCATATTGTCGAAAAAACTTTAACAATGTAGCATAGTAGCGGAGCTAGTAGTTGCGGTTCACAGATGTGCCAATGAATAGGGTTATTGTTACGGTCTGCGTTTGTAAAACAATAAACATACAATGCCCCATAAGAATTCTATATATGCTAGGTCTACTTATCTTCAGCAGCAGAATCACAAAACACAGGACAGCACAATAATACGATTACTTAATTGTCAGACAGCAGATCGTCTCCAGATCACAAACAGATGGACATGAGCAAAGATGGTCAGTAAGTACTTCTGCTTTTACGAAGTACTCAAGTGGTATTCCACTACTTGCGGTATTTACTCAAATAAATCTAATATCCCACTACTTCTACTTCTACTTCGTAATATTTTGTGAACTACTTACTTATACTTTTCGTTATTTACAGTTTGTAAAATAGAAATAGTTTAATTCTTCAATCAGAAAGATAGCCTGAGGAATTTCGGTACTGTTTTCACGGAGTACCGACATTTAATTTTCATAGAAGTCGGGTAAAGCAGTGGTTCTCAACCGCCGGTCCGCCAGATATTTTAAAATTTTATACTCTAATTTTAAGATGCAAAATGTTGAAGGCTTGTCAATTGATGAAATATATAAAACATAAAATTTAAACATATTCAGAACTTCGGGAGGTAACGTTAGGCCTGGAAGCATGTTCGATTTAACTCAGACCTGGGCAAAGTGCGGCCCGCGGGCCAAATGTGGTTCACGACGCGATTCTGACTGCAGGGATATCTAGATATCCCTGTTCTGACTGGCACGCGAAAAGCAGGCTGGAATTTAGAACATAAAACCTACTTTTGAATATTAATTTGTGTACCAAAACCAAAGGCTGCATAAACTGAACCGGAAATGCGTTTACTTTTAAGCCTGCTTGTTCATCTGTGTACATTGTACAAGTGATTACCTGGCTTACGTATAGGTTGTATAATTTCCATTCAAAATACTGCAAATATAGCAAAGTATACCGTAACAAACAATAAAAGTTAAAATAAGTAACGGTTTCCATAGACAGTTCAAAACTTTTTGTTACCATTTTTACATTACAAATTACCCGGTCTTTGATTTAAATTGTCATATGTCATGTGCTTCCAGTCTACAATCCGTAAAACAAGTCAACCAGTGCACGTGAGCCGCGGTCACCCAAAAACGATGAACAGGCATGGTGAAAATAGAGGTGAAGGCTGAAGGCAGGCATTTAAAGAAGATTTGGAGCACTAAATATTTGTTTACTTGAGTGAGAGGGAAGACCCGCCATTTTCTTTGTGATGAGCAGGTCGCAGTGTTTAGAGATATATTTTGAATCGGCATTACGAGAAAAACGCAGTAAAATACAAACACTCGGCAGCTATCTGAGGCGGAGAGAGCGTGTATTTCGGGGCATTTGCCAGCGTAACTCTGAAAACAACGTAACTAAATGCCACGCATCACACAGTTCGGGATCAAGACCAGATTAGTAATATCTCAAATACATTTTGACGTCTCCATAGAAAAATGGTACGGGAAAATGTGATTTAAGTGAGTTGGGAATGTTTCGTGTTTTGCATTGTGTTGAATATTGTCACTTTACTAAATCAATGCAATTTTTGTAAATTAGCCCTCACTTTCTCGTAGCCTAAATTTAACACATACTTAGCTATAGCAGCTTGTGTTAACAATGCAATTCACTGTTTTCAATTTAGAAATAAAATACGCCAGCGAATGTAGTTTGAACTTTTGGGTCGGCCCGCAAACCTATTATTTGGTTCTCATTTCGCACGCCGATGAAACTAATTACCCACCCCTGATTTGACTTGAAGTTCAAGCAGTCCGCTGACGACAATGAGCTACAAGTACGATCTGACCGCGCAGTTTGCACGATCATTGGTTTTCGATTCATTCATTTTGTGGATGACCCCGGTTCGCGGTTGCCAGGTGTTTTCGTGCAGCGTATTGCATTCATAGTACGTCTGGTGGTTGTGGGAAATGACCAAGGTAGCACGACAAGGTGCTTGCTTGGTCCGACTCCGAAACGCATCTTCTCTCAGAGATATTGTCGTACAGATGAATATCATTCGAGTTGGCGTAGTACCGTAGTCGGTTAATACATGGGCTTCGGTGTGAAAGACTGTAATCGACACTCAGCGCTTGCAAGTTTATCAGGGCAAAACAATTTTACTTAGACTGAGCAAACTAACTACCGTAAAATCACATGAATAAAATTTAGGTAGCGGGTTGCGTTGTTCCGTTCACACCGCATCGTCGCTCATATAAAATATTTTATGACAGTATATTTGGCCCACCGTAACGTTTGAAACTACCGCTTCGCAATCCAGCAATTACCTGTCATTACGTAATCTAGCTGCCCATGACGTGTCCTGCTAATCTGGAAAATCCGATTATTTTGAACGTTACACCTGTTTTAGCAGATCAGCTTTGGAGCTTTATAGACAAATGACATGAAATATATTTTCCGCTTTTTATAAGTGGTAGGCATATTTGTATTTCACTTTCAAGTCCGAGTAACATACTTTGAGTTGTAATTACTTTCAGTTCTTTTGTCTGCAAAACGTACACGTTGAAGCTTGAAATAGAGTGTAGTAATTCAGCTCTATTTCCCGAAAATAAAGCTACATCAATTATAACTTTTACGATCCACAATATTTGTTATTAACGTATACTAATCGCGTTAAGTGTTGAAACCGTATCCGATACAACTTCTACGTATTGCTCTTCGCCTAAACTTCGGGCCTAATAATATGGGGTAGGGCGCCATGCTATGATATTCTCTAAAACGGCGTCTTGTAGTAAACAAAGGGTTAGTATCGCATTTTCATATCAATACTATAATTTGCACCCCATGATGCGAAAGAATGCTTATTCTGTCGAAAAATTGATACCTACTATGATCAGACATGGGGTAATCGCGATTAGTAATCGTAATCGATTACGACGATTACAGCATTTTCAAGTAATCGTAATCGCAATCGATTACATTCGAGAAAATTCCGAAGTAATCGTAATCGTAATCGACTACTTCCCATATTTAATCGATTTCTTTGCAAAAGAACGATTACTTTTCATTTGTACAGGACTATGAGATAAACTGGACATTCGTGAACAAGGAAGAGGCATTATACCAGTTAGTGATAGCACAAACGTCAGATTTTCAAATGCCACTGCTCATTATTACGTCAGAAGGGGACTATTAGTTTGCTCGTCATTGCGTAAGAAGTATCCACCTTTCCACACATAGTGAATAGATGTTCGATGTGCATTAGTGTGATTGTAAGAACACTCACCGTACTGCATATCAGGTTATCAATACATTCCAGACGCCACTACCTTGCAGCAGGATAATTAACCACTACTCTGCCTAGTTTCAAATAGTAACTTTTGTATTGATGTTTGGTTATGCTTAGTTAAACGCGGTTTGACCGTTGCTGCTTGGCGAGCCGTAGGCCTATGTAGTACGAACGTACACCGGACAAAGGTTTGAAATTTTGTAACCCACTCGTCAAATAAAACATTACGGTTTCCACGACGAAGCAGTAAAATCAACAACTGCTGATATATATCATAACCGAGCTGGTTCTCGTAATGGCCGCTTGCATTACATTATCTGTATTAAGTTGTAGGCAGAATTTTATGTTTACTTTCTCTTATTATCATATGATTTTACTTGAAACGGGCGCTAATCGTTATTTCACAATTCTTTACTCAACATTTGGGCCTGCCGCCATAGGTATCGGCTTATATGCAATGTTAGCGTGGCATGTAGCTAAAATCAGGACAAACACAGCAAAACGTCCCCCACTCCAAACGTTGCTCTTGGGCCCCCATAGGGTAGTAAATTTTCAAGTTGAAGATTTAATTTCGTCAATAATATTGGTAATTGCATTATATTACTATTCATTTTTAATCCTCTCTCAGCCCCCGATGGTCAGATTTACCTGAAGAGCTGGAGACACGTAATTCATAATTATAAAATCTGGTATCTTGTAATAATTAGTTACTTTAGGGTATGTTGTTAATTCGTGACCTCCGGTCTGTTGTATAATCAAAAGATATTGTTGTGGCCCAAACGTAGCAGACTAAAAGAAATACTTGCGTCAGATGCACACACTAATTGCCGTGTCTTTAATGCTCTGTGGGTGTCCGGGTGGCATTTGCATTGTGGGCTCAGATCGGAAGGACCGGACTATTAGTCACGCCCACCCAGCGCGGCTATTGACAATGGACACATACCCAAAGTTTCGGCCTATGTCTTTCATCACACTTCGTGGATTCGCATGTTGGCCGAAACTACATATGTGTTTTGGTGTGAAGTGGTGCGGTATTGACTGGCACCTAAATGCCTAGGCTATTACTACAAATTATGCGTGCATTTTTTCTTGGCGTATGTATTTCAAAATCAAGCTATCTAATAGAGACATTTAAACCGCGATGCTCGTAGATAATTTTCAAGTTTATGAAATCTCTCGCAAATAGTCTATAATATGTGGGTGTTTACGAAATACTTTTGAGTCCCCTTCGAGCTCNCTCCTCACCCTATTAGGAAATTTNGGGTGCGACAGTTNNGGACCTGGNAAGAATGCAAATCNTTGGGTGCGATAAATCGTCCTCTATAAAATAGGCAATGGGTACTTTATGACATAACAAGCAATTATCGCGTCTTTTTTTAAAGAAAGTTGTNATCTCATTAGGCNTNTTNNGCGCAATCCATATATTGTCTTCCAATNTAACTTCTAAGATGCAAAATAAATGTAATCGTGAGTAATCGTGATTACTTTTNCAATGTAATCGTNATCGTNATCGACTACTTCCTGATTTTGCTGTAATCGTAATCGTAATCGCGTCATTCAGAAGTAATCGTAATCGCAATCTATTACATTCACGAAGTAATCACCCCATGTCTGCTTGTGATTCCGATTTTGCAACGCTACTTCAGTGGTAGGTCTACATCATTGGTTCTTGACCTTTTCTCCAGCGCCCCCGCGGGGGCTATTAGGATTTTGAAGGGAGCGGAAACGCTCAGGGGGCGAAATGAGGGGCGCTGGGCTCAGGGGGCGGTATGGGGGCGCTGAAGAAAAATGGCTTCGCAGTAGATGATGTAGTAAAGACATATGATCATATCATTGTGTCCTATATGGTGTCGACACAAGCAAATCTCACGGCTCAGTGAAATGGATTCACGTCACAATTTCCATTTGGTTACAGGCAATTTGACAGTCATTTTTGACCGGCTTGCCGAGCATTAAATTTGATGAACCGGGTATCAATCGAAAGCTGACGCTGTACTGCTTGAGAAAATATAAAATTTATTCCGCTCATGGCCCTGGAACCCCCACAATCAGCCCTAAATTATTCATTGTTGAGGAGATTGGCAGTGTGACGCAACGATGCTGTCTGCCGAAATGAGAGAGTAGCTCAAGAGCAAGGATGCGACTGCGCGGCGAGAGTGAGATCAGCTGACGCCGCGGCAATGGCAATGTGTTTGTGCAATCGCGTCGCAGAGAAACGCTGCGCTGTTGATACTTTTTCTATACGCTTCGCTAAAAGCGAGCACACATTGTCAGCCTTTCCTTGGCTTGTAAGGGTAGAACTGGGTCCACATAATTTATTAGGGCCCTACCAATTTTAGCGCAATACCCTTCAACTCATAGAGATATTTAGGCTACGTCTAAATAGTCTACATTGGATATGTCAGATTATTATGATATCGATGGCTTTAGCCCGCATGTTGCTTAAGGCTCCAGAGACACTCGTGCTGTTGACAGGCCTACAGGCCTCTTATTTCGGCAGACAGCATTGTTGCGTCACGCTGCCAATCTCCTCAACAATGAATAATTTGGGCCTGATTGTGGGGTTCCAGGGCCAAGAGCGGAATAAATTTTATATTTTCGCAAGCAGTACATCGTCAGCTTTCGATTGATACCCGGTTCATCAAATTTAATGCTCGGCAAGCCGGTCAAAAATGACCGTCAAATTGCCTGTAGCCAAATGAAAATTGTGACGTGAATCAATTTCACTGAGCCGTGAGATTTGCTTGTGTCGACACCATATAGGACACTATGATTATATAGTAGAACAATGGTTCTATATATCGCTGAGTTCTCATTGCAGACTAACATTCGACAAAATCTGTCAAATCACAACGTTGTCCTTTGCGCGCATCACAAATATCCACCGACGATGTTTCCATGAATGCAGTGGTTTGTTTTAATTCATGTAAAATGAATTTTGCGAAGTTTTTGATTGTCAATTCCCCGTTTAAGCACTCCTGTCACGCTAGCTGCTCTAAGTCGTTTCGACACCTTCCTATCTTTTCATTGTATCGCAGTTTTGTGGTGTCTTGAAATTATGAAAATATTCATAAACATTGATCTCGAACCATATGCTATGAGCCCGTAGGCCTTACCCGATGGTTGTTATAACAACGTGGATTTGATCCCGAATATAGCGCATACAATTATACCGTTAATTAGTCGAGTCGTCTAATAATGAAGTCCCAACCCGAAATCGGACTTAGACCACTTACCCATTGTTTTTTTACTACGGTCCTTAAAATAGGGGGCGCCAGACCCAGTAAATTTTTGAAAGGGGGCGCGGGAAGAAAGGTTAGAAACCTCTGGTCTACATTATAGCTGACAATTTGTGATTTATTAATGGTTTATTCTTTCTACGCTTTTTTAATTTTCAATTCTTGAACTGCTGTGGACCTAGCTACCTTCATTCGAAATGGTTCCCCAGGGGCTCGGCCCTAACGATAATTTCAGCATGACTGATTTCTTTTCTCATTCGGAGAAATCACGCTGTCTCAAAGTTCACTCATCGTATATTATTATATTTATTTAGACCTGATACTTACCATTATCCAATAGCGTCCGACCTCTGCGAAGAATCTGCTCCAAACCGGATCCTTCATTTACTAGAATTCGTCTGATATCTTTTGATGTCTTCTTATCCACAAGCTCTTTCAAATCAATGTATTCAAGTGACCTATAGACAACAAGGTATTATATATTACATAAAATACAAGCGATGCAAACAAGATAGTTCTCAAAGGAAATCCTTATCCCGTCATGAATTCGATCACATCGCTCCGACTGATACCGGTGAGTAGTTCGGCTTTGGTCGTGGGCGCTGCTCATGAGTTACCCACAAAACCGCTAATGTGTGTTACTTTAGAGATATTTGAAATCAAAAGATGACACAAGCCTCATGTCTGCTTGCCTTCCGTGTCGTACGCTGTGTTCGCTTCGGCTTCGGCTTCGGCTTCTACTTTCCGGAATACGGCAACTGTGAACGTTCGCAATGAACATAATATCTAGGAATACAATCCGCTACAAAACACGGCAACACGAACCTTGTGCTTTCATCACGTCCGCATAGTCGTCCTGATTCGTTTCGGCTTCGACTTTCCCAAACTTGGTGACTAACGTCGCTTTGGAAACAGAATGATGAATGATGAATGATCATTTACAACGGTATTTCTCAATTTTTTTCGCTCTTTCACTGTCAGGCACGCATTTATTTACTCAAGCTTGTTAGGAGCCGAACGGGGTGTAGATAAAATTGTATAATTTATGAAACCGAGAATGGGCTCGAGCGACAAATAATAACGGGACGTTCATTCTCGCCCATCAAACATAATCATTGCGCAATTGCAAAATGCATCATTCTGAGATTTGTTAAGATATCGCGCTTCACCCATACGTCGAAAACTACTGTGTTATCAGAAGCAATATCCACCGTCTTTCAAATTCATATTTTGGATATCGGCGTGAGTTTGTAAAACCGTAGAAGCTACTAATAATTTCGTTCGATTTTAGGTGTGTTTATCATCACGCCACGTCTATTTATTTATTCCATTCATGTCAATAATGTTTCATATTTGTCATGATTCAAAATGAGTAGACAATGGGCAATCTATAACAGTTGAGCTATAACAGGGGTCGGGAACTTTTTTAGCCCGAGGAGCAATGTTCACTCTAAGCTGCGCACGTGCGCAAATGCGCATTGCTGAAACGGTCTCTGCGCACAGAAAATCTTGGCTGCGCACAAAAAATCCGAAGTGATGACTTTTTTTTAGTCGTTGCGCACTTTTGTCCAAGGGACCGCGCAGGCGCGCAGACTCGTGAAAAACTAGAGAGAACATTCCCAGGGGCAAATACTGCTATCGCTGAAGTCTGAAACCGAGGTACAAGTGCTGCCTGCAAAGGTAGATATTGCGCTCCGTGAAGAAATGAGATTTTGCAATCACGTGCGCCTCACGAAAGAGATTTTTCTTTTAGTATGGTCTCGCACGCGTGAGCGATACTATCATTTCAATAACGCAATCTTTTCTGAGAATGGCGACACAACATGGTCTAACAAAGTTATGAATAACAATGGGCTAGCTCGAAGTTAATCTGCGAGAAACTAACGAATAGTTTTTTCCGCGTGGCAAGATTTACTGTACAATAACATGCCGTGAATTATCGAAGTCATCACTTCCATCAGGCGAATCTGATCAGTGATCACGTATGGTGAGATAGGATAATATGCAGAATATGCAAGTACAAGCACCAATATTGTTAAAAAAATCCAGCCCTCTGCAAACGTTGACCGGGAAATGCTGCAATTGTGCACTGAAGAGCGTTGAATTATACATCAGCTTCTCAGCAGTACAAATTTTGATTTTATTCGATTCGTTTGACCGGGAATCTTCCGTCGATATGGTCATACGCTGATATTGTTCTTGCTTCACTCAGACTTGAATATTGGTATCATTATATCTGACCGTATGTCTTGATAGCAAAGAGCGCATATTACTGGCATCATCAGTGTTTTAACGCGGTAGGCCTACATCGATCGCTTTATTAATTTGAAGTTCGTTCTCGTGCGTGTATGTCTACTAGCAATCTATAGTATGTCACCATTTACACAGATCCATTGTGACGTCACATAAGGTCGCACAAAATTACGATTAGCCGTATATAGTCCTTGCGGTTACAGGCGTCCATTTGTGTCGCTACAAGGGTTTTGGCTATAGCTGCTTGCCTGTGTGACCAACGTTGAGTGAATATTCGCTAATTCTGCACTGTTTATACGCACCGCTTTTAATAATGGCAAAACGGATGAGTAGCTTCTCATCTCCTCACCAAGCCAAACTAACAAAGTTCGATTGGTTTAACATGGAATGGTTGTCGGAGCATGCGAAAACGGAAGAAAAACTGTAAAATTAGGTGGGAATTATTTTTTTCGAGCAAGAAAGGTCTGCTCTGCAAAATATGTCGATAAGCAAAACATGGAAAAAAAATAGCATTCATTTTCTTCAGAAAGCCACCGCACTCGAAATAAAGCCGAAACACCCTCCAAATATGCACCACAGTACACGTGCGATATCCATGATGTCGAGCTTTATCGTCATTGCGCGTGAATGCTTCTTAACCCTTTGCGACACCATGGAGTCGCACGTGTGTTATGGTGCATATCCCGAA
Source organism: Botryllus schlosseri (assembly GCA_000444245.1). Classification (NCBI taxonomy): domain Eukaryota; kingdom Metazoa; phylum Chordata; class Ascidiacea; order Stolidobranchia; family Styelidae; genus Botryllus; species Botryllus schlosseri. The sequence goes on along the minus strand of ATSW01099651.1, from coordinate 1,947 downwards.
AATATTTTAGCTGAAGCCCAAACGCGGTGGCTTTCGGAAAAAATTGCCTTCAAGTCGAGACCACATTATGTTTAGAGCGTAGTTGCCCTTCTTTCCTAACATTGTGAATATCTGGTGTCATGCAATAAAACTAAATGTAAATGCGGTACTTCGATTCTATCAATGAATCATGTGACTCGAATGGATACACGCACGTCTGGTGTTACACACAGAACCGTAACTGTCGCATCCAAACCCCTCAATTGGGGGGCCCGAGCTCGAAGGGGAACCAAAATTATTTCGTGAATAAACATAAATCATGGAGTATATTTTTGGAAACTTTTTCAAAGAAGAAATAACAAGTTGAATTCGAGTTCGTCTTAGTTTAGAACGTTTGGGCGATTTCAATATCTTTTGACACCGCAGATAGGAGGACACGAAATAGCATCATGTACCGAAGTCATTTTACCAACGGGTACGCCCGAAGATGTTTGATTATTATTTAGGAGCCCCACCTTTTCCAACAGACCTCACTCGATCAGCTCTGCCGGTAAATCTGATTACGTGAGCAAAGAGAGGATAAAAATTGATAGCAATATATATGCAATTCCCGGTAATATTGACCGATTCCATCATGAATTATAAAAATTTGTCGCGCGTCACGCGCGTCCAGGCCAAACACCACTAAACGGACACCCAATATAGATGATAAGTAGCAGCAAAAAGCGTAGGCCCAGTGGGGGGTTCGCCCCCCAGAAGTTCGGTTTATCACCATATGGGGGGCCTGGTTGCGCAGTGTTGTCCAAGGGCCTGCGCAGTGAGTTGGCGTGTTTGCGCAGACTCGTGAAAAATTAGAGGGAACATTGCCGAGGAGACATATTGGCCCTATTTTATTCCATTTTACCACCCAAAGAGCCATACATGTCAATCAACTGTTACATCACAATTGAATTTGAACAGCTTCTTTGAGGTACAGAACTTCAATATACAATTGAATAGTGTATTCATATTGAAATGAACCCGAATATTTTCGACTGACACTCGTCAGGGGTAATCGTCAGCAACTAGTAGAGAATTCTAATGAACATCGTATATAAACAATCGTATCACAAAATATGATGTCACCAGCATGAAATGTCGAATACGAGAGCGTTCAATGTACTATTTTTAGATGATACACGAACTCTTTTTGTTGACACAGCCTTTGCTGGTGTATTTTGATAAATGTCGACTCCAAGGCACACAAATGAAAGTGTGAGCGACCCTCTCCGAGTATGCGAAATCTGTCGTCTCGATAATTTCTCGCACAGGCGGGATTATCCAACAAGTGTTTGCCAATTGCAGAATTTATGGCATTGGATTGTTCCGCATCAATCTTGAGCGGATGAGTTAAGGGTGAGCTTTTCACCGAGCGTGTTCTAATGAATCTAGGGACATGCTGATTTATGCGTTCCTGCAAGCGCTTTGACGTTCTTCCCACTTAGCCGCAATCACAGTGACACTTAAATTCGTAAACTACATTGCTTTGCTGAAGTGCGGGTAGCACGTCTTTACGTGTTGCAGGGAGCAGTTGCGTTTTAGTGAAAATCACGTTGGTCTTCACTGTGTCGTAACACTTATTGACCGCTGAAATCAATTGATTTTCAAAGCGGGTGGAAATAGGCCCTATCCAAGGTAGATGGATGTAAACATCTTTGGTTGTTCGTTCGGTAGGCTCTGTTGACCTTTCTGCATTGAATTGCGTTACTTTCCTCCCTATGCCGCGGTTGATGACATGTTCAGGGTAACCGTTAGTAGTATAGTCGATCGGTCTGGGTGTGCCTGGGGTTCTTATGGGCGGGGTGGTGACCTGCCTGAAAACCCGGGGTGATGACCCCACCCTTTTATACCCCCCATGTGGTGGTGACCTGCCATTGTTTCTTATGGGTGCGGTGATGATACCACCCTTTCAGGTATAGGCTGCGGCGA
>ATSW01099606.1:0-10621 GCA_000444245.1 Botryllus schlosseri | reverse complement strand
AGTCAGCGGGATAGTCTCAGTGGCCGCTTTAATGATCGCGTTAGTTACTGCGTCAATAGACAATGCATCAGGCCCGTCAGAAGCGGATGAAAAATATTTGTGTGCATTGTCTTTAAATTTGNCCCAATTTGCATTTCGNAATGACCAAGACAAGACGTGGGTCTNTTGACACTNCANGTGGAAGTTGGATTCACTAGTTATTATATAATGATCGCTTCCNANTAGTTTATCCGTCACAGAGGTTGATATCTTGTGACTGACGTCTTTNGAGCATATGGTAAGATCTAACAGAGACGTGGAACCAGGGTTCGGTCTCGATAGGTTCAATCGCGTAGGCACCGTCGTATTGTTGACAACAAGTTCCATATCATCTATGATATGATATAGATGTCGTCCGTTCCNGTTTGAAGAAGAGGCGCTCCATAGCGTGTGGTGCGCGTTGAAATCGCCNACGATGATACTTTTCGNGCTACGTCCCGAGAAACAGCGTTGNATGACTGGTCGTGATACAACTCGATTCGGNGGAATGTAGACGTTCATAATNGAAATATCGCCTACTTGGATAGCTAACGCTTNTACTGGNTNAATGTCTCCNATGTTTATCTCGCTGAAATTTATCCCACANTTTATAAAGANACAAATTCCTCCACCNTGGATATTTCGGTCTTTCCTCAATAAATNGTAATTAGTAATCTTCGGCGTGTATTTGGATACAAGATGAGTCTCTTGTAAGGCAATGGTATCTGGTTTCGGGTTCGTAGTTTCGATGAAATGCTTAAACTCGTTGATTTTACGGTATATTCCCCTACAATTCCTTTGTATTAAAGAGAAGAGGGCTTCCGGTGACTGGTACTCGCAGTATTTTCTGTCATGTTGCTCATACTGAGGTCCATGCATTCACTATTTGTTTCCTCTGCAGCTGCAGAGTGCATGGTCGTTGTTTGCGATGACGTGGACTCGTTAGGAACAAATCTCTTTACTTCTTGAGGCTGTCGCATTGCATTTTGCGGGCTGGCACGTGACGATATGATAGTATTATTGGTTTGTCCTTCATCGATATTGTCGACTGGCGTGGGCATCGGTATACCGAAATTTTCTCCGGCGGACTGAGCGATAATTGCGTCAATTTGCGGAGCTTTTCCATCCGCTATAGAAAGTAGCGTGTTCTTCATAACCTCGGCTATAAAGTTGAAAAGTGTTGCCAAGGGAATCGTGATGTTTCCGTCGCTAGTGACCGCGAGAGGTGAAGGTGCGGAGCTTTTATTCATGACAGTATGAGGCGATTTCGGAACGTTCACTCGTAACGTTAGAGTTATACAGTGCAGCTACAAAGTATATAGGCTGCAGCTAAATAAATAGCGCTGTCCAAAATGGAGTGTTTTCAAGGTCTTGTTTCTGAAGTAGCCTAATGGGATGCTACAATAGCAAATAGACATGGTGGAGTATCTCGTCCAGAATAAGTAATGCATCGGCTCGAGAGACATTGTTGGCCAGTGTTATTTATAAATCAATTATGTAAAATGCCTTGTGACGAGTGAAAATATTTCAATCTCAATCTCTATCTGCCACGTACAATTATGCATGCCATGTTTTAAGCAAGACTGCGAGTTTGCAAAGACCAAATGATGACAATGGAATGTCCTCGCGGGAGAACGATCTTGATAACTTACGCGATGTATGGAAGAATGGGGAGCAACGAGTGAGTAGGCCTATACAACCGAATAATAGATTGGCTACTCAGTAACTATGACTGTACGTAGCATAGTTATCCGAAATTTTGCATTGCAGTAGAATGAGTACGGAGGAAACTACCATATCACTATGTAGACAGTCGTACATGTAGTTACTCTGTAGCATTTGCTGTTGCAACAGACATCTAATAAACGGGCGGTGTGTCGAATATTTTGGATTTCATAAGCGTATAGCCTGGAATTCGCGGTTCTATTTTCCAGTTCAGATAATTGTAAATATTAAGTTGATTCGCATTCTTCGCTAGACCCCCATGGCTACGTCACAATGTTTCTGGGTATTTTGTTCCGAACTTCGATTTAAATCTCGCTGACGAAATGATTACACTGAACAACAACAAAAAATTCATCATGGTATAGGTGAGAACGATTTTAGGGTAAATCGGAGACGCTGAGCTCGAAAATGGTATTGGTTTCTGCAGATTGGCTATATTTTTCAAGATATCACCAAATTGGGACATTTTTTTTATTTTATTCAAACTAGGTTGCATTTTATCCTGACAGACTAAAATAAATACATTAGTACTGTACTGAAACCACGAGAATGTGAGAAATGTAAAACACAATTAGATCGGCGGAACGAAACTGTACTGCATAAATTTATTCTTTTCCACATATCGAACACAAAAATATCCCATTTATTCGTATTTTCAAAGGATTCTCTTAATATGTAATTTGTGACAAAAGCTTCCTATACCAATCAATGGGCCTGAAGTGAACAACAAATAGCAGTAATTCGGTAATAACAAATCAAGTATGCCTGAACCTACAAAAAGTCGACAATTTGTAAACACTGACAAAATAAACAAACAAGCAATATTTTTTGTTTACCAATGAGTATTCAAATCTTTTCGTCGAAATAAATCAATATCGGGATGTGCATCAGTGAAGTTCTTAGATGCAGCTCCTGTTAATAACTCAAATTAGGTTGAAGTCATCTGCAGGAAAGTCCTCTTGTACGATTTTGATGGAGACAGATTCGCAACAGGCAGCTGGTAGTATTTATTCATAATGTGAGCATCTCAACTATATTGATATTTCCTTCCATTTATTTGATTTATAGCAGAAACCTTCCACCTCGTTCCTCACTCATATTTCCCGGGTTTTTGGGGAAGCAATGATACTGAAGTTTTATGCTCATGCTTATCCTTGATCTAAAAACGTTCGTGAACATCACCTCCACGCCCTCCCCACTGTTTCTTTTTTTTCGTCTCGACACAAGTCAAGACATTCGTTGTTTATCTGATCTCGAGTAAAGGGCGTTGGTTCACTCTGTATTCGTAATAATGTTGAAGAGTCTGGCGTTAATGGATTTTCGCAGCATGTAGGCTACTATTGTCATCTACATCTTCCACCACATCCTATATCGTAGCATCATTCGAAATCAGATTTAACAGGTACGTAAAACTGCAACTGAAATTTCAGGGGAATGGATGATTGGCTGTAAAGCAGAGTTAATGACGAGGAAGTGCTATGACTTCTTGTTTTTTGTTCCAACGTCACATCTCAATCATGTTAAAATATCGATCATCATGGTGGCTCTTTGGTTATCACAAAACTACGGGGATGACAAATTGCATCATTTAGACCAGTGGTTCTTAACCTTTTTTCCTCCAGCGCCCCTTTTCAAAAGTTGCCTGGGTCTCGTGCCCCCCTATTTTAAGATGTGTGTATGGAATCGGTGACCTGTGCTCACACGATGTTTTATTTTATTGTTGTTTTATTAAATTACTTTAACTTGGAGAATCATCGCTGCTTAGCTGATATATCAGGCAAAACGTACCGAGATTCCAGTAGGGACAATGAATAAGTGGTTAAAGTCCGGTACGTCTTTTCGGGTCGGGACTTTACTATTGGAAATATTTCGCGCTTGAATCGCGACCAAGGACCACTCGAGTAATTAACGATATAATAATTGTATATGTGCTATATCGGACTCAAATCAATGTTGTTATTTATACCAACCATCGGGTAGGCTTATCGACTCATACCATCGAGTACGATTCCATGTAGACATTCCGAATTCCCATAAGCAATTTGCAAAACGGTGAAGTTAATTGTATTGGTGTTTGTTTTATTGCTTCTTGTTACTAGCAACTAAAGATGTGGCGGAGATCTTTGCTCACATTGAATTTAGCACTGCTGAATTTACTACTGCTCCAGCTCTTATCTTTAATATAAATGTATTCCAAACAGAGTAAATCATATTATATAACGCTCATGGGAGTTGTGGGTCACAAAACTGAACAGTATCATCTATTATGATACAATGAAGAACTATTCTAAAAATTTACTTTTTAGTTCTCAAATACAAATATATTTATTTACCATTTTGAACAAAAAGCTTCAAAGCAAATTTATTGTACAAAAAGCATCACTCTCAAAAGTGGTACAGCAGTGCCACTTGGATTTTGATACGATATGCGCTGCACGATAAAATACCTAGTTGGAAACATTTTGTTGAAAATAACCCGAGCTAGCGTGATGGTAGTGTTCTAACGGGGAATTGTCGATCCAAAAGTACCCTCAATTCTTTTTAGATGAGTTATAATAAACCAGTGCATTCATGGAAACATCTTACGTGTAAGTGTCGCTCGTAACGCGACGACAAATCTCAAGATTTGACAGATTTTCTCGAAGGTTAATTTGAATGAGAACTCAGAGATATATAGTACTATTGTTCTACTATATAAACATATGCCCCTACTACACAATCTACTGCGACGCCATTTTTTTTCAGTGCCCCCCCCCCATACCACCCCTGAGCCCAGCGCTCCCCCTTTCGCCCTCTGGGCGCTTCCGCCTCCTTTAAAATCCAAATCGCCCCTGGGGGAGGGGCGCTGGAGACAAGGTTAATAACCAATGATTTAGACTTTGCCCTGAGTCCAGGACCGCGAAGTTTCAGCCTAATTCAGGCAGACCGTTTGCGGTGCCAGGCATTTATCTTGATCTGTTAACGTCATACCAAAGTACTCCTTGCAAGTGTACTTGGTGACATTTCACATATTGAATCGCTTCATGTTCAACGTGTTTTATTAACATATGTAGCAAAATAAATCTAGGTCATTACGACACTTTCTCTGTCTAGCTATCACTCATTTTTTAATATACTTGTTAAAACTTCCATGGTCGAAATTTCTGAAAATGATAGCAAGGGGCAGTATCTAATATTAGAAAGCGTCGGAAAACGTGTTAAATTTGATCACATCAATCATCAGTGACCAGATAAGTGTCATTCGAATCTTTCTGTAGCTTAAATGAATAGGGTGTTAATTGACGTAATCTATCGGAAAAATAGTCCATGTTCGGAAAGTCACCGTTCCGTATTTGCGAAACCCTGTTCTCAGGTATTAATCGCAAAAAAATACTGAGAGACCTTGTTGCCTTTACGCTTGTCGTTTTATCGCATTGTATATTTTAAAGTTTTTGTATACAGATGCCCAAACAATGGACCTTCTTCCACCAGTTGTCACACTCCGCAAAGTGGAAACATTATACAAGAAAGATGCCATGACCTGTGGATATGCCGAATCAAAGCTTCTACTTCAATCTTTGGCGATCCTTGTCCTGGCACTGATAAATATCTGGATGTCGAATACATTTGCGCTTATTAATTTCCCTAGTCGCCAATATGCGAAAGACAAAATGATAACGACATCACGCTGTTGACAACGATTTTAGTGCAAATAAATGACATCGATGGGAGTTTGTTCCGTGTATCAACGTAGTATTCGCAACCTTGTTAAACCTTGTTCCCCTCGAGGACCGGTAAAATTTCAAAAAATATGTGGCGGACCGGTGGACTTTCAAAAATTGCCTCTGTTTTCTTGGAAGTACGTGGTGCTAGAGAGTGACATTCTGAGGGTTAGATCGTAATTAAATATGTTTAAGATGGCATCCATGTGATTTTACGGTAGTGAGTCTGCTGATCGAGGTAAAATTGCCTCGACCAGAGAAACGTTCATAGCTCAGAGTCGTTCATAGTCGTTCGTGCCGAATGCCGCAGATTTAACCAACCACGCTAAATCGAATAACATTATTCTCTTCGACAATATCGAGATAAGAATCGTTTCGGAGTCTAACTAAGCACCTTGTCGTGCTACTTTGCTCATTGCCCACTGCCACCAGACGTAGGAAACTCTGGCTACTATACTAATACAACGCGCCGTACGAAAACACCTGGCAACAGCTATACCTGGCCATCCCCAATATCAGGGCCGAAAAAGCACTTCGTCAGTCTACCCCGACACACGTTAATCTTGCGCTCGCACAGGGTGATAAGCCAAACTTTTGGGGCGCTTCCCCCCAAGCCGCAAAGTTGCATGTATGTTTTCACCGCTACTTGTGAACAAATTCACTCTACTTAATGTCTGCAAATAGTTCGTGTGACTTAATCGCGCTGAGAGCGGAAAGTTTCTATAATTCATGGCTGAATCCGTCAACAATAATGATAATTGCATGTATATTGCTATAAATTTTTTATCCTTTCACGGTTCCAAATTGGTATTTCTTCACTGGTAAATAATTTTTTCCTGTGGTATGGCATTTGTGCAGTGGAGTACAGATTGCAAGGCAGTGAGATAAGTCGCCAGCCAATTAGGCACCAATGGACAATTAGATATATATATATATATCGAAGTTTTTGGTAAAAAAAAATCAGTCATCTTCGGCCTAAGTGAAGGGTTTTCAACCTTGTATTAGCGTAAGAAAGCGTTTGATCTACAACAGTCCTCTTCGTTACCTTCCAATAGATATGTTGGAAAACGCAGTGCTGGTCAGTAACAAAGTACTACTACTTTTTAGAAGCAATCAAGTGGTTTTCCGCTGCATGGGGTACTTACTAGTGCGGAGCGGATCGACAAATTTTCTGGTCCGGCTCCGATCCGGTTGTTCAATTCTCTGATCCGGCTCCGGTCGTATCAGGAAAAAGTACTGATCCGACTCCAATCCGGCTCCGGCCAAAAATGTAAAAGTCCGGCCAGAAATCCGGCCCTATACACGGTACGGGGGTTCCGTGAATTTATAAATATGCCTCGTTTATTTTCGTACTGGCTTGGCGGTCACTTGTGTGTGGTTGGTTGGTAGTTATTTAGTTATAAAAGTAATGCTTATCCATAAAGATTCTGGCCATATCAAAAAAGTAGTGATCCGGCTCCAATCCGGCTCCGGCCGTAACTGAAAAAATACTGATCCGGCTCCGATCCGATCCGGCCATAATTTAAAAAATCCGGCCGTATATCCAATCCGGCTCCGGTCCATGCTCCTCACTAGTACTTACTGAAGTAAATCTAATTTCCTGCTACTTCTACTTCGTAATATTTTCTGATCTACTTAGTTTTAGCTGTTTTCAGTTTGTCCAAGTAGAAGTAGTTTAATCCTCCAATCAAAACGATAGCCTGAGGAATTTCGGGGACCAACATTTAATTTTTATAGAAGTTGAGTAAAGCCCAGAATTTTCGTCGCGCTTTGCGCACAGTAGATATGGAGTGACAAATATTTTTTCACGAAAGTATCGGTGAATATAATTTAGGTAGCGGGTTGTGTGGTTCGGCTCACACCGCATTGTCGCTCATTTAAAATACTTCATCACTAGGGCGGGTTTTTTTTACCTAAAAAAAGAAGATTTTGACCTAAAAAAATGAAATTTTGACTTTATTTGACCTAAACAAACTGAATTTTGACCAAATTTTGACCTAGCGTATGCAAATTAGGTGTTTCCCCACACAATGTTAAAATTGTACCACTTATCTTCATTTCTGGTTGGAACTGGCTGTCCTAACGAAGTAGTTTGGCCTGAAATAACGTTTTTGGCAGACAACTTTTTACATGAAAAAAACATTATTTTAACGAAATATGCCCATATGAAGAATTCCAGTGGTTACAATACGTATTATGGTGGAAAGAAAATGTAGTACAACGAGAGATACTTTCCTACATTCTTGGGTAGAAAGTGCATGTCCTTACTAAGAAACTTGCCATGGACGTTCAACAGCAGCAGTTTTTGACTGACAACACTCAAGTTGTGCATACACTGCTGGTGACACACCGTGTTGCTTCATTCTGACAATGATGTCTACGTCACAATTTTTTATCATACGCTTCTCAATATAAGAACGATGCAATGCCCAAGATGTTTTTCTTCAGTTAGGATATTGCGGTACGTTGACCATAATACCATGTCTACTATCTGTTTTATTTGACCGTTCATGATTCACAATGAGCAGAAAATTAGCCGTTTACTAGGGATGGTGTGAACCTCTGAAAGGTTCAGGTTCGTGTGAACGCGAACCTTTTCGAAAGGTTCTGTGTGAACGCGAACGTGAACCTCATGACGTCACGTGACGTCATATTGGTAATTCCAACCCTATATTTCAGTGACGTGATAGCCTATTTTAATGTACACGATATCTAGCGATGACTCGGGCACATAATGCCACCATGTTAAAGTACTTGTTGAATGTATCAAATGTATTAAGTGGGACAATCAAATGATATAATAATCCGATAAAATCAATATCTTTCGTCGCTTTGCCAATAATTTCGACGAGGACTTGGAAGTGAATGTATGCTTACTCCTTTGCGGTCTAGGCCAGACCGGACAATGTAGGCCTACTTGGCGTCTGAGTATTGCGATGTTGACATTGAGCAAAGTATAAAACCCGGTTCTATAGTTGCTACCGATATTACCCCATTAACGAGTTACACAGCAGTAGTCTGCAACCCAATCACTCGCCTGCTAGATTTTTTACATCAGAGAGTCACTAAATATTCACAAACTGAAAGCTGGATATTTCGAGCAAACTTTTGTAACAAAGCAAGTAAAAGTTTTGAAATTTTCAGTGTGCATACTAGTTTAGTGTTGATTTTTCTATACTGCCAGCGCCGATAATAGAGTTGCCCGCAGTTGAAACGCAATAAATGTCAACCAATGATGTTATAATGAAGTGAAAATTGCAATATATGAAAAAGGTTCACAGTGCAGAACCTACCAAGGTTCGTTTGTGAACGTGAACCTTTAAATTTGTGAGGTTCACACACAGAACGCGAACGTGAACCTCAAGTTCACACCATCCCTACCGTTTACCACGGTAGGCCTGCAAACTAGGCTTAAAGCTGTGAAATATCAAATGATACCTTCACCGACAGTGCAAAATCTAAGATACAAACGAAATGCAGACGTCAACAAAATTTTGACTCAATGAACAATTTTGACAAATTCTGACCTAACGCTTCAATTTTGACAAAATTTTGACAGATTTTGACATGTCAAAAAAACCGCCCTATTCATCACAGTAAATATGGCCCATTATAACGTTTGAAACTATACCGTTTCGCAATATGGCAATTACCTATCATATCGTAATCTAGGAGCTCATGGTGCGTCATAATCTGGAAAATGGGACTCTGACTTTTTTTTAGCGTTAGATCTGTTTTAGCAGACCTCCGTTGGAACTGTCTGGACAAAAGACATGAAATATATTTTCCGCTTTTTAGTAGTAGTATTTGTATTTATCTTTCAATTCCAAGTATCACACTTTGAGTTCTAATTAGATTCAGTTCTGTAGTCTGGATAACATACATATTGAAATATAAAAGCAAGTGTAGTTTGTTTGTTTGATATATTCAAATAATTGACGCTTTTAACAACTTGGGTCATTTGCGCCCAGCACGGAAATTGCAATATCATCAATGTCTTTGCGGTCTTTTTCTAGTCATTTGCTGTCATCTGTCCAGAGTTCGGCTCTCTCTTTCTCTGGGCTTTTCAAGGCGCTGTGAATAAAGTGGGATCGGCGATGAGGAGCCTATAGATCAACGTCCAACACCTGGAAACATGGCAGAGCCGAGACTCGAACAAGCAACCATTGATGTCGTGACTGCAGTGTTTAACCAACTGCGCCACTCGCTTCCCCAGTAAGTGCAGTAATGCCTCTATTTTCCGAAAATAAAGCTACACCATATGAAATTTTTATGATTCGCCACATTTTTTATCAACGTATGCCAATCGCGCAAAGTGTTAATACCGTATCCGATTCAACTTCTCCGTGTTGCTCTTCGACTAAACTACGGGCCTTATAATATGGGTGAGGACGCCATCATGCCATGACATTTTCTAAAACGTGGTGTTCGACTAAAGTAAGGATTAGCATCGCATCTCCATATCAATACTATCACATGATACGGACGAATGCTTATTCTGTCGAAAATTGATACCTGCTGGGATGCATCAATAAGCAAGCTCCGTACACCTTCCGCATAGCTCATTTGGCAGCTTTTGACAGTCCATGCGAACGAATTGCGACCGTTTTCACAACTTACTACTTACTTGCTTACTTGATTTAAAGTCAGTCAATTATACTTCTACTTCAAGTATTTTAGGTTGCTTTTAAAAGTACTACTTCTACTACTCGTACTTGAGTAGATTTTTGCGTCACTACTTCTAATTCTACTTGAGTATCTTTCTTGACTACTTTTACTACCTCTGGACATAAGGCCCACAGGATCCGGTCCATCGGATGTGACCCGCGCAGCAATGCTGATACTGTAAAAGATACTAGTATTATTCAGCTCATTTGCAATAAAAGTTGGGACTTTTTATAAGAAATAATTCCCGTATACAACCTTTGAAGACAGCAAATATCGAACGTGTTCATTTTTGAAATAGCACATTATAATCACCCGAAGGCATTGAAGCGTTTTCACTCTAGTTACCGATAGCAACACGTCTGTTGCACACTTAGGTAGAGTCTTCGAGAAATATGCAAGAAAATATACTAGTTCTTATAAACGTCGAGGAATAGTCACAAACGCGAGGAAAACGGAAATTCATTAACTTGGAAATGTAAAAGGATGTGGAATTTAGCAGCTATTAAATT
>ATSW01099576.1:0-10780 GCA_000444245.1 Botryllus schlosseri | reverse complement strand
CCAGCCGCACACTGTACTTGCAAGTAACTTGCCGCAGGCTTACGCACAAAGCCAGCATGCGGCGGAATTCGCCAGGCATCCGCATCGGATGGCTTTGGGGCGTCCGGCTGGGATCCCCGGTAAAGAGACTTATACAATATCTGAATAAAAGTTTGCTCTTTGATGTGGTCTGATGTTTGATGATTGTAGAGGCTGTTAATAATTATAACGTAGTTGTGGAATTTCCTAGCCATGCATGCGCATCGCATGGAGGTGGGACGTCCCACAAGTAGACTTAAGCATTAGGATATTGAAGTTTGCTCTGGACCGGGATATCTAAAACTCTAGTTCTAGATATCCCTGGCCCTCGATGTGTTTGGATGAAGTTTAATTGCGAGAAATACTGATAATTATATTGTGGTGGTATTTGTCAGGCATTTGGATCGGATAGCGTTTGGACGTTCAGAATATTCAAACAAGCCATGCGGGGTACAGAACTTCAAAATTACATGTGTAACGACATCTTCATATCGTTCATTTATTCTTTGAAATCTTCTCAATATATCACACAACTATATATTCCCTGCATTTCAAATTTGATTCATTGTGTTATCATTGTTTCTACGCGGCAGTCTGAATTCTACGCTGCCAATTGTAGGCGCAGAAACCTGTCTAATGGGTTATCTACATATGCTGATTTTCTAATAGTTGCTGATGATTACCCCTGACGAGTGTCAGCCAAAAATATTTGGTTGATTTTGAAGTGAATGCATATTCAAATATACCGTTACAGCACATTGTGATCCAACCCTCACATTGCTGCCGTTGTTCAGGGTATCAAGTGAATCCATATTACGCCACCCCAGTAGCTATGGGCCAGTTCGGATTCATGCAGTGGATCCCGCACCACAGATCTCCAAAGCTGCCGGTCCTTGGTGAAGAAGACACGTCCCAAGGCGGCCCGTTTGTCGTTCATGACCGGGGCGCGCAACCCGCAAGGACTTTATCGCCGGGGGAGGTCCCGTATCCAGACCGGGCCGGCGAAGCCGTAGATATGTCCGGGAGACTCTGTAACGGCAACGCAAACACAGGACCGGACCATTATGTAGACTTCAAAATATCGCGGCCCCGGTCCGCGGACAGTTACGAAGCTGGGGAGGTGGAACCCGGCAGGGGTGAACAATACTCTTGGCGGGGTGATAATATATCACCCACGTCGGGCGACAGGTTTTCTCCGGTTTCTATGATCGCGAGGGTATCGTCGCTGTCCGGCGGTCAGGCTCATCATTCTGAAGGTAAGCCGACCAGGGTTGTAACTAGGGCCAGGCAAAATCGAGTACCTTGGTGGTCCGATCACGAATTGAGTATTAGGCTTTGAGTCAAATATTCGAGTATCACACATGGTTTATTTACTCTGTCACAGTATCATGGCATAATTCCAAAAATCGCGCCAATTTGTGATTGCATCAGCAATTTTTTGTTGGCCACGAAGAATCGAAGATGCTGTTCTTCCTCTATGCGACGGAATTCCAATTTGCAAATAACGTCCAATTTTATCAATATCGGTACTAATAACAGTGATTGTTGATACTTACAAATCCTATTTCATTTATTATTAGTAATTTTAAGAGACATTCAAACGCACTTGCTTTCGCATTAAAGTAGTTGAAATGGGAGTCCGAATCATTTTCACAAACTCTGACTCCAGCCAGTATTTTGTCACGACTCCGACTCCAAGGAGTGCAAGCCAGGGTGCAAAGTGCTGAATGTATTTTCAATGTCACTCTGCCACTCTGTCAGGTAATTTACTAATCCAAGAGAGCAGCAAACTCGAGCCCAAAATATTTTCCAAGTCAAACACCAAAACTTGACCAGTCAATGCACGATGAGACCCTATAACGATTAATAAAATGACCCAAGCCAAGTCGCGTACACAAAGTGACTCGAGCAGCGTTTTTCGTATTTTCTTACGATTTTGCATTATTATCTTTATATTATATTTGATATGATCTTGTTCAGGTACGAAGGGCTCGAACCCCAAACTGTCGCAGTCGAGCGTGCGTTTCAACGTGTCGATCACAATGCCGACAACAAAGCACATAGGCGACGTCGCGCACGAGATTCAGAAGGCCATCGACGCGTGTTCGTGCGCGCTCACTTACCGAAAGGAATCGGAACACAAATTTGCACTTAGTAAAAGCACTGTCCAGCTCGAGATGGAGGTATGACGCAAAGTGTTGGTGACAATCGCAACAGCTTGCTGCTAATTCGGCACTCGTTGAATTTGGCATTAGAAATGCAGTAACTATTTTTTTATGAAAGCGATGCATCAATTTTGTATTAGGAATTTTGAAAATTGCTGTTTCGCTGAAAATGAGAGTCAATTGTGATACACGGTGCTTGGCGAATTCGGCACTTGGCATGTACCGTAATTTTCCATGTATAATGCGCAAAATTTTCACGATTTTTTGCCCTAAAATCGGGGGGTGCGTATTATACATGGGAACAACACGCTTGAAAAAAATCTCCCTCGATAAAAAACTTGAAATCACACCTATCTTCATTCTTCATGTATGTTTCCAATCGCGCATCACTTTCAGCCATCGCGCGTAGTAATTAGTGGGAAGCGTGTATCCAATTAACGAGAGTCGTGTGCAAAAGCACGCGATCTCCTGCTGAGTTGGTTTGCTGTTTGTACGCGAGCGAAATTAGGTCACTAATAGACACTCGTGCGCGGCAATTCTTGCCAATTCATTGCGTCAACGACAGGCCCGAACAATCGCATACGCAATTTATACATACACAAGAGGCCATGTGCGCAAGATATAATCGCTTGCGTAATCCGTCGCATCTCCAACAGACCTGTTGCACATGACATAACCGTTAGCCTAGGCGCAATCGCATCTATAATAGGCATCGTGCGCAAGATGTCGGTTCGTTGGCCTAAACCAGGGCTGGCCAACCTTTTCGGCCGACGGGCCACATTCGATTGACGAAATTTTGCGCGGGCCACTATCCGCGCGAAGCGCGAAAATTTTTCGAAGTTCATAGGTCAATGATATTGTCATTTGATTATATTGCGGGCCTGCTGTATATCGCTGGGCTAAGTTTGCGAGGACTGGGCTATTCGGCGCATGGACATATCGATATCGGAAGCTGTGACCAACATGCGTCAATCATTTCGTGCCTAGGTTTCATAGTCGACAGTCTTACTGCCAGTGCAAACGCATGGTCGCACATGTTGAACGACACTTTGTCTCGTAATCGTTAATATAATTAGACTCAATCTGATACATTGGGTGTTCTTCAATTTTCACAAAAGGGCAACAATATTAAGAACAAGAAATCGAGTGACAACATATTGCGCTAAGCTTGTAGAAAATTTTTACCTTTGATAAATCTATCGCAAATTATTCTGCTTTATTGTAGTGTACGAAGATATACCAATATATGAATGGTTGATGGATCTGTCAATGAGTCGAAACGGATATTTTAGTCATCACATCTCAAGTGTTGCGGCCAGACTAATCAAATTTTTCGTTGGCCTTGCAAGTTCACAATCTGTGCAATCCATTTTTGATGATTTCGGAAATTACCTCGCGGGCCACTCAAAACCTTCTCGCGGGCCACGGGTTGGCCGGCCCTGGCCTAAACTAACTCGCCGCCGGCCTCGCAGGCTTTGGCTGCTATCTACCATCGTTTAGAGAAAATACCGTTAATTGTATAATGATTAGCAATCGCATCTGTAAAAGGTCTCCTCGTGCTCAAGATGTCGTGTCGCTAGCCTGAACTATCGCGCCGCCCGCCTCGCAGGCATTGGCTGCTATCTACCATCGTTTAGAGAAAATACCTTTAATTGTATAATGATTAGCAATCGCATCTGTAAAAGGTCTCCTCGTGCTCAAGATGTCGTGTCGCTAGCCTGAACTATCGCGCCGCCCGCCTCGCAGGCTTTGGCTGCCATCTACTATCGTTTAAAGACAATCACGCTAATTGTATAATGATTAGCGATCGTTGTGTAATGATTGTTCAAGAGTGACATCGCAAAACAGAATGACATCGTATACGAAATCGGAACTATTCATGTACTGAAATGCAGGGTGCGTACTATACATGGGTACAGGCTTTTTCCCAGAATTTACATGCTATTTTAGGGGTGCGTATTATACATGGGGGCGTACTATACTTACGGTATGTAATAATGTATTCAGGTTAGAGTATGGATAGGTTAGGATTAGGTGCCCTAACTGCTGAATTGAACAATCGCCGAATTCATATGCGATTGAATAGTGTATCTTTCTGAAATGGCCCCAGGATATCCACAAAAAACAAAGATCGTGGGATTTTGGTCGCTGGCTGCTGTTGGCGATGACTTTTGGGCAGAGGTGGTCAAATTAGTCATCGTTAGTACTCAGTTAGCAGTAGAAGCAGAGATTTCAAGTAGGTAGATAATCAAGTGTTCTAGGCTGAGTAGTGTGAAATCGTAACCACTTTATCAATTAGTGCAAATAGGCATGTACTCTGAACTGTGACAAAGTAGAACTACTTGGTTACTGAACACAACACCTATTATCTTGGGCTCGTGCTGTGAATGGATGTGATCTCGAGGGCTGTGGAAGTTGTGATTTTGTGAAATTTACCGTGTTTACCATTAGACGTTCCAGTAACAATCAATTATGAGGCACTGTATCCTCGCGAATCGTTGAATCGTTGGGATCATTGGTGTTAACCTCTTGTCAGCCAATACTTTTTGTTTTGTCGCAGGTGTGCGCTGGTCATCAATCTAACGACTTGAAGATTCGGAAGTTATCCGGAGATAACGTCGAGTATACGAACTTGTGCAAAGAATTATTAGCCGGTGAGTGACACGCAGTCTGTTAGACGGTACCTGTCAGAAGGAGGTGCCTTGCAGGAACATTCGTGTCCTCCACTGTTTATTCCCTCAAATTCTGTTTATTTAAGACGAATTTTGGTAAGATTGCAATATTTGTTTCCTAGAAATGAGTGGGAAGGTCCATAAATTTTTGGGTGGTTACGGTGAAACGCTCTACTGTGTTTTGATAGTATCGATCGCATAAGTCGAGCAAAAGCTGTCACTCATGTCTTGTTTGAAAGATGTTATCTCTGTCGCAGTAAACAGCATGTACTTATTCGCACTAGGTATACCTAGTGGACTCATAAGGAAGTAACCAAAACATATACATTTTTACAACAAGGTTTTCTCGACCTGCTCTCGTCTCGCTTCGTGGCGTAGTTGGTTAGGCGTTGACGTTCTGAATCTACCGATATATTACTTGTTGGTTTCGCATCCCATTGAGGTCCTGTTTTTCAGTTTTGAAAAGTGAAGCAGATTTTTTCGGAAAAACCCGCCGGTGACAATCGGTTAAACTGATTGCTTTGATTTCAGGGATGGACTTGTGACCGACCGCGATCGCATAGTGTGCCACTGATTGGCCTCGTGCCGTTTGTCCAACCAGACACTGCTCCGTTTCTGGACGGTCCTACGCCGGGCCCCCGGTACCGGAAGATTGCGACAGATTCGGCGGAAGCTCCGCGCGTTTTGCTTCTTGAGATTACGTGTTTCCTTATCGACCTGTATTGTCCGTTAGGTCGCATTCTTTTTACTGTGCCATTTTACGTCTGTAGACTCGGGCGTCGCTAGGGAACGTCGTTCTTTCGAACCTTTTTCTTTATTACGCCTCGCGTTCACACGCCTTGCCTGCTTCCGGCTGACTTGCCACCACCAACCGACCTATGTCAAGATGAGTAATGTTGATTAGGCGTGCCTGTCGCCTTCACAGGTTACGAATATGCGCTTTACCGATCCCGAAGAACCATAATCTCTATTTCTCATGTTTGCTATTCCTCTTTTTACCGTGATTACCCGCCGTACTGTTATCTCGGATTTACCAGACTTTTTGTAATAGCTCGAGAAGTTGCAAAGATTATTTACCAGATCGCTTTATCTACCGCCTATTTTTAGACTTCGACATTATGGAAAACGCGATCGGCTAGGTTTTAACTTCGTGCCCGTGACGTTTTCAAACCTATCATATTCATTAGCATGTTGCTATCGTAGCGATAAGCCCAGTTCTCTACGCGCCTATCAGTATTAATGTGGTGTGACAGTGAGAGCTGGAATTTCAGCCGACAGGAATACCTCGTTTTATGTTCTTCTCTTTTGACCCAAGCGGGGGGTGTCTTCCAGGACTTGGGTGCGCGGTAAGAGCGACTGTCTGTACCCTTCGCGACGTTATACGTGGCGGCCCTTATCGTTTTGAAATGACACATTCGTTTTACGTTTCGAGAAGTGCAGTGAATTTATTGCGTGTTTATTAATATTTTTATGAAGTCGTTCTTCGTCTTGACATAATACAATTTCGCTCGATCGAACTTTGTGCTGGCGTTATGAGAGAGGGGACTCGCAAGCGAATACAATAGACATGTGAAACGCTTTTACTTGTCAGGCAGATCGATGCAAACATTCCCTGAGAAAATGGTTTGACCCACGAGTTGCCGACGATATCTCCGCGTCCTATCCTTTCTGCCCTCTCAACACCATCCTTAGGAACTTCAAACAGAACAGCGTTTTCAGTCGCTAATGATCTATTATATATAAATCTCCTTGGTGAATCGAAAGAATCGTGAAAATATTGCTTTTTTCCAATCGAGGTGATTTTCAAATGGTGCAGGCGCTGTGCATTGATCGGCGGTCTGAAAATATGACAGGATTGGTTGTATACTTTACTTCGAAAGTATTGTTATGTTGTCTGACGAAAAGCTGTTCACCTGCATAAGGCACAGTTGGGTGAATAGTAGTACCTGCAAATAAAAGTTCTGATCTGCAGATCCAAGTCAAATATGACCTGTTAGCGAGGGTTAGGAACTTGTGACGAAACTTTCACAAGATAGGCTTTTTGTATAGATCAAGCACATTTTCGAATGTGCTTAATAGCTCTTTGGTGATGGATCCCCCACTTCACCAGTCCACTTCAAGTCGGTCCTGCAGTCGCGATATAGTTATACGTAAAACACTTGATCAAATATTGGAGTACTGTGGTGATTCCTACAATTACAGTTCGATGATCAAATGACTGGCGTCATTTTCAGTGGCATTGAATAATATGCAAGATAAATAGGAGAGCAACGTTTGCATCTGATGACAAGTGAACAATAACTCATTACTGATAGATAGTTTATGTTCAGTTCAACCTTTAGCAATGACCCATTAAAACAAGACTGTGATTGTGTAATATCAGGTTAAAAAGACCAGATGAAGGACGAATACAAGGAGTTTCAAATTGGCTTGAGTCAAGTCAAGACATATCAAATTTTCATCAATGTCGTTTGATTTTAATGTGTGTCATTGCACACCACGCCAAAGTAGTCAAACTTGTTGCCATGCCATAGTTGAACTACTAAAACAATATAAATAACCCGTTCATTTAATTAACAATGCTCGATTCAATATAGCAGTGGTTCCCAAACTTTTTTGACTTGTGTTTCACTAGAAAAATTATAAAACTCTCGCGGCACACTTGGGCTCAGAAAATATGCCTAAAAAAGATCGATGTTTTTTATTACATGAACTGAACTTATACGATATAAAGGAGGTTGAATTCTTCACAAACTTGGCCCTAATTTGTCATTAATTCCAAGCAGTAGGCCTATCTCTCATTAATTTTTAATTTCACTCAAAAAAGAAAAGCCATGTCCACCTAGCCTTCGGGCCTTTTTCAAAATATTTATGCAGTTCTGTTCCAAAACCCCAAAAATGTTCGCGGTACACCTCGAAATCTGTGGCGGCACGTTTTGATGATGCTGCTGATGGAACCTACGATACCGAAAATGGAATAAGTAGACATAGAATTGGTATTAATCACATGGCTTAGCAAAGTAGAATATTCAAGGTCGTGGAAATGACTCGAACATTCTCGAGTCACAAGTCATTTAGAAAACTCGAGTCAAGTCATGACTCGAGTCATCCCAACACTGCTTCACGCTGGAAGTGTGATCATTGCCTTGCATAAAAAACGGAATATCGAAGTAATTGTTCAATATTTGTGAAGTCTACATGAATACTCGAAATGGTGGCGTAAATAACAAGGACTTGAGTGTCAAATCCCTACAAAGTAAGCCTGCAAAGTAAAATCATAGCCCTACCGTGATTTGAACGGTTCGACATTTGACTCTCTGCCCTTGGCGAGATCGACTTCACACTCTGAGGGACTGGTGATCTTTGTGAAGCGATGCTCCTTGCTGGTGTAGGCGGCTTAGACACTTTTGGTGTTTGCAAGGTTTCGTGTACAGGAGACTTCGTCTTTTGGTCAGGGGATTGTCGTTGAGCCGGCTCCACTAATCTGGTACACGGCTCCATGACTTTCTCATTCGATCTGGGAGGTGTTGGGGCCCCTGGTCGTTGGAATGGAGATCTCTGAATCAATATATTCCATTATATCCTAGCACGTGTATGGTTTTGCACTTTCTTATATGGCTCAAGGATTATTCAGTATTTATGTCGTACTATTATGGAGATCGTGCGACTATAAATGGAAGTTATGCTAAAGCGATTGACTTTGTATGGGCTGTTTACAGTAGAAGGTCGGCTTGGTACGGAGAGATCAAATTTCATTCATGTGCTTTGTAGATTACTATTAATCGCCCTTGAAACACAATTGAGCAGACTATCATAATATTTAGCTTGAAGCAAAGTTCCAGATATTTTATGACTTGTTCTGATGAGATCGGCAATATACGGGCTTATTCTTATCTCAATTGAGTTCAACTATTAACTTTAAGCGGATCAATTGTTATATCAAATGTATCTGAATTGAGAATAATTTGTTAAAATAACAAAATCGGAGGTCTCAACAGCTGACAATAGAGAACCCGATTATGCTGCCATTACGATTCAACATCGGCCTTTATTTTGATTTACTTTCTGGCAGTGAAAATGAAAATATCAATTAGGGGTCATTAGTCTTATGTTTAGCCTGGCTACTAGGTATGTTATGTCACAATACGATACTGGAATATAGACATACTAAAACCACATAGAATATTATATCAGAAGTAGGAAATTGTGTGTCCAAGTCTACTAAGGCGCACTTTCACAGTCTCCTATACACCGATTTGTGAAGAAATCTCTGTTCAACACTTTCATAAGATGGTACCTTATGTGGGATTGACTGAAATCAATATGCAATTCCAAGAGGACCAAATTCCAACAGGGCAATATGTCAATATTGAATTATGAAATGTACACAAGTAAGGATACGACAGAGAGGAGCTCTGACATGTTACCTGGTCTAGAGTTACGCACAAACAATGCACTACGATGGTTTTATTCAGACAATAAGCTCATTATATCTTAGCATAAATGTAACGAGTATTTGAGATTTTCAAATCTACACAACGTTTTCACCAGGGTCAACGTAAGGCTGATTCAAAGGGCTGCATAACCATCGCGGTAACTGCTAACCTGTTATGCACTTTGCTTTTGTTAACGCAACATCTAATGGGACCAGTTGCTGTTCATCATCAACTAACCTGTGTCTTTTTATTCTTCCCAAACTTCTTGTAGCCGTTGACGGCGTTATTTAGGGGAGACTCTATTTTATAAGTGTACAAATTCTTTGCGGCATGATTCGTCCTTGCTGTGTACGAGGGACGCGCTGGCGGTATTTTGCACGGCATGTCCCACGTTCCTGGAGAGAGAATTTATCCGCTGTTGATAAAGCGGGATGAAAAAAATTAACAACTGAAATTACACCTGGATATTAACAGTGTAAGGTTATGAAAAGTGATGTGTACACACACAATACTGCACTCATACATATCCACCTAAAGAATAGTCATTTCCATTGCAATTTTAAAAAGTTATCAGAATTTTCCAAATGTTGAACAAATGTTAAACAGTGACAGATAGGTGATTTGTAGTTGAAATTGAAGTTGTTGATCTTCACAATATTGCTGAAAATTGCTTTCAGTTACAATCAAACTACAATAAAATATAGTGCAATATCACATTGAATTGTTTATTCTATAGAGCAGTGGTTCTCAACCGCCGGACGACTTTCCTGCCGGTCCGCGAGGTAATTTACAATTTTAACCATAATTTCAAGATGCAATATGTTGAAGGCTTGTCTATTCGTAAAATAAAAAATCATCAAATTTTAAACTGATCCAGAACTTCGTGAGGGAACATGTTCAATTTGACTTGAATTTCAAGCCGTGTCATTTGACGATATGCGAGCGACAAGTAAAAGCTAATTCGCCAAACCGTGTGTGCGATCACCCGTTTTCGATTCATTAATCTTGCGCAGAACCGTAACCGGCGTGCCCCAAGCCCCCAATTGGAGCGGGGCTGAGCTTGAAGGGGCCCAAAATTATTATGTGTATGAGCATAGATTATTGAGAATTTTTTTGAAAATTTATGAACTTTTTTCAATATTTATTTTTCGCGCATTGCGCGATTTACTGTCACTGAATGTCTTGATTATTGGGTGCCCTTTCTCCAAGAAATACGCATGATTTATAGAAATAGGATTTGACGTCAGCCATTTCCGCGCCACGACGAACCAACACACACTGACGTTTGGGCTAACATGGAACTCCAAAAAGTGTGTCAAAATATTCGGCAGCGAAAAAACCTTGGCCGACAAAGACTGTCCTTTGTTGACGGAAAACTTCGATGTATATATGTCGAATGGTCCGTAGGCGCTTAAACGGCTGCTGGACACGATTCTCGCTGTCCTGGCAATCTGCGTACCCCATAGGAAAAATGCCATACCACAGAGAC
>ATSW01099535.1:0-14274 GCA_000444245.1 Botryllus schlosseri | reverse complement strand
TGTTCGGACATCATGTCAGGAGTGTGTTCGGACTGCGTTGACACTCGGACATCGTGTCTGGGGGTGTTCGGACATTATGTCTGTGTTGTGTTCGGACTATGTTGCCACTCGGACATCGTGTCCGGGGGATATGGAGGTGCTGCGACTGATGTTATTGTGAATACAACGACTGCTCTTATTGTGAACATGAGACTGCTCTTATTGTGAACATGACTGCTCTTATTGTGAACATGAGACTGCTCTTATTGTGAACAGAATTGCTCTTATTGTAAACATAATCGAACCAACCCTGTAGACATTGCCTGCGGTCTTGGAATTCGAATTTGGTGTGTACGTGAGCTTGTTTGTGTATCGTTATCTTGGAGGAAAAAGAAAAATGCAGCCTGACAATGTAAAAATGCGAGACAATCTTTACCGAGCAATCATCAGTCAGCTGTTGAACGACGGATACATCGCCGTTGCCAAAAGCTTGACCTCTCAAGTCAAGCCGACAACGCAATGTCCCCCGTCCGACAAACTTCTCAAAGTGTTTGAGACAGGAATCACGCACATTGAGCATGAAAAGGATTTCAGGATGACAACTAACAAAGATCTGGTCGCTCCTGGCAGCGGAATCGACTTGGAATTCGAGACAGATGTGCAAATTACGTCGCCAGAGGTAACCATGTATGACACATGCTATGTTACGGCTCACAAAGGCCCATGCCGTGCTGCCAAATTCTCGAAAAACGGGCTGTATGTAGCAACTGGGTCGGTTGATACATCGATCAAAGTGCTGGATGTAGAACGTATGATTTCAAAGAGCATATTCGAAGCCAATCAAGGACACATTGACCAAGCCGGAATGGTCGATCACCCTGTCATTCGTACTTTGTACGACCATATGGATGAGGTTACATGTTTGGATTTCCATCCAAGTCAACAACTGCTTGTGTCAGGCAGTCGAGACTGTACAGTGAAGGTGTTTGACTTCTCAAAAAGCTCCACAAAGAAGGCATCGAAGACAATTCAAGAAGTAGCTACGGTGCGCGCTTTGGCAATGCACCCTACAGGTGATTTTCTGCTAGTCGGTACACAGCATCCGGTAATACGCCTGTACGACCTCAACACATTCCAATGCTACGTTAGTTGCAACAGCAAAGATCAACACAGAGGTCCAATCACAATGATTACCTACAACAATGAAGGCAAAGTTTATGCCAGTGCTAACAAAGATGGTGATGTAAAGCTATGGGATGGTGTGAGCAATAGATGTATCGCCACATATCAAAAAGCACACAGCGGGGAGCAAGTGTGTTCCGTGCAGTTTTCTCGAAATGGAAAGTATCTGCTCACGAGTGGTAAAGACAGTGTGTGTCGACTTTGGGAAACCGCAACTGGAAGATCACTAATTGCGTACACTGGAGCAGAATTAAGCGGAAAACAAATCCATAAGGCGCAAGGAGTCTTCAATCATACAGAAGATTACGCATTGTTTCCGGATGAAAAGACAATATCTTTGTGCTGTTGGGATACTCGCACTGGCGAACGTCAGAGGCTTCTATCTCTTGGTCACAATGGTCCAGTCCACCAGATCGCACACTCTACCACTTGCCCGGGATTTATAAGTTGCAGTGAAGATCATCGTGCTCGATTTTGGTATAAAAAAGCTGCTACGAGTGAAGCGTAGAAAGCTTTGAACCGTTTTATATTGTGGAAAAGCGACAAAGTTTGTGCTTTAGCTCGAATGAGTACACATAAGTTTTGGTACTCCTACGCCATTCAGACGCTTGAACATTTTGAGGAGATTATTTTTACAGAAAAATCTGCTATTGAGTTTTTCTGCAGGGCCAGGGACTATTGCGGACATAACCCTTTGTCAGATTTCAGTTTGGATTCTCAACATGGGAATTTTGTGATGATAGACTGTGTTCTCACACGTACATTCATGATAAACTTGTAACAAATCTGCTACTGCCAGTAAAATGGTTTTTCATTTTGCGTATTCAGCTTGGAAATGTTGGTCGTTCAATAACTGCAGTATTTTTAAAGAGCTGCTAAATGTCAAAATCATACCTAGAACATAATATGGCTTGCTATGTCGCGTATGTGGCCAGACAGTTCTACTGATGTCTTTCCTATAGGCTAGTTTTCGGTCATACCAGCATTAGTTCATTCAATATCTTACCATGTAATTTATGAAGGACTTTGTGATCGCAGTAGCTCTAACTGCTGATTTTATAATTGATGGTCGCAATAGGCCAGACCATCACGATGATTCCGCTTATCTTGTCCGATTGGGGCTATTGTAGCCATGACTGTCACATTGCATTTTTTTTAGAACCTTCTCGTTACGTTGGTTAGGCAAGGCTTCTATTTAAATTTCTGAATTAATGAAATCCAAAATCATCAATGCATTATGCATTTGGCGAAGAAATGCATCGAAACCTAAGGCATCTGAGGTACTCACGGCACATTTGCGACAAAGGGACTTGCCACACTGGACTTCGTATTTTGTGCGACAATCGAGTGTCGTGAACGATCAATTCGGAAAGTCTCATTTCAACTGGAAAGTGGATAATCTCAATTATCATATATTGAGAACGGGATGTTGGCCGTATTTGAAATATCACTGTTCGAAACGGAAGCATCAGAACTTGAATTTGGAAGACGGGTTCTTTGGATTTTTGAAAATTTTAAATTTGGGACTTCCTTGCTTGACGTATGGACTGGGGGCTTTCTTCTTTATTAAGTTTGATGAAATAGTCACGACTGACAAAGGGGATGTAAAAATATACTTTTTAAATGAAGAGGATAGGGATGCGATGTATTGATCAGGCATGTCACTCATCTCTTGTGACCTACTGAAACCATAATACTGTGGGCTGTACAGCATCTTTATCCACGACTGCTATATAGAAAATACAAGCCGAGAAGACTAGTTGATAGATGAAGCAACTTATGTATCGTAATAGCCACTTGCAATCTTGACTTGACCTGCTATTCTCAAGGATGATTTCATGTCTAAATTATAATCGTCATGTTGAGTTGAAGACTTCTTCCGCTAGTGCTTTATGATTTTCAGTCGGATTCACTTTGCGGACACACTTCATATCTGTGCTTTAAAATTTGATTTTTCTGTTAGTGATTATATTTCAAGCTGCTGATATAATGTCAACCAAAGACACAGCAAATTCGGCTGACTCTGACAACTCTTTCATGAGAAAAAGTGAGTTTTCCGTGATGGTGATTTTTTTATGTATAATTCATCTATCTGAGGTGGTCCAAGTAGTTATTGATATTACTGGAGTATAAGTAATTACTCAGGTAGGCCCTACAAGTAATCGTGAGCAGGGCATGCTGGAGCAAGTTGTGAATATGGTTTTAACGGATGATGCATACCAGATATATTCTAATCGATAAGCTGTAATAGCGGTAAAGTGGCATTGATGCGCAATATCGCAATTCCGCCTGCTGTACTGATAAAATTGGTTCAGATGCATACATTATGTGACATTCTGATTGACAAAATTTGAGAAGCAAGTATATTTGAATGGAATGCAGTCGCTGTAGTAATCGTGTAAAATAAGCACTACTCTCCTCTTTATAGAGGTGACCTATTATATTCAGTTGCTCAGAGCAAGAAGTAGCCTACTTGTCTGCCAGCGAATGATCATGATCTCAGCATCTATCTATTTACAGATCGAATGTACGGTGCATCTGTCAATGAATTTCGGCGGTGGAAAGAAGCAACAATAAGCAAATGTGACATCAGCCGTAAAGGTAGTATCGATGAAGAGATACACGAGCTGGTCTCATACATCAACTCCCATGATGACTTCTTCACTACCAGCTCCTGTTCGGGAAGGATATTATTATGTTCTGATGATCTGACGACCGAGAAAAGACTCAACAATGCGAAACAGAACAGTAAAAAAGGATGCCATTGGTTTTTTGTATCGCACAAAACGTTTGATATCAAAGAACTAACAAGCACTTTTAGTTCGGTGGATTGCTCGAGCAAATATAAATTCGAACCCTTTGTACTTCACGCCCAATGCCGGACTATAGAAAAAGCTCGGTTGCTACACACTGCAGCCGTTGAATCGGGGTTCCGCAATTCCGGAATCACTTTCGGAAAAAGTGGGAGAAAAATCATAGCAGCCGTCAGAGGGACTGCTTGTCTTGAGGTACCGTTGACAAATGATAAGGTAAGTTTGGTATGGTAGTTGGTAAGAACTGATGAATTTCTAACAGCGATTGTAAGCTGATGCCATTAGATTATGCCATAAAAGGGGTCACCCATGCCCGAAGGACTTTATTATCAATGATCGTCAGATTATATTTTCATCTGCCAAAGACACGCGATATACAAGACACAATGCGATGTCTTCAGATGGGCTCAGTAAAGAAGTTGTTTTACTTTCTTCAAGTAGGCTATACAGTATAAATTCATTTATTTGGTTACTGGCACTATTTACTCACATGGTTATTATTTTAGAGTTCTACTTTACGCTTTTCATTTTCTGGACAAAACTTGGCCAAGAATTCTTACTTCCTTGGAAATCACTACTTCTACCCGAGTACAAAATATGACTACTTTGACCACCTGTGGATGCAGTGTTGGGATGACTCGAGTCATGACTTGACTCGAGTCATCTTTTTCGTATGACTCGACTTGACTCGAGTCACTTTGCTAAAATGACTTGACTCGGCATATCAAAAATGTGGATTGACTCGTGACTCTGAGCAAAATTCACTAGTCAATTTCAAGTCATGAAGTAATCGGTGTCGATAAAATTCACTGTATATGTTCGGATTGTTCGCAAAACTCTGGTGTAACCCGTGAGAGCTTCCAACCATTCAATGATGGTGCATTTTACTGAGCCTCTGTTTTTCTCTGACAAATAAATTTACCACAAACCAAATGATCGAAAGCACACAGCTTACGTTGTCGTGAACGATCAGTAAAGTAATTTAATGGAAAATATATATTTCTGTTCTCTGTACTTACTTTAACTAAACCTCTGTTTTATTGAATTTGAATTCGAATATAGTTTACATATTCCTCAGCCATTAGTGCATGCACGAATTGTATCGTGTCAATATGTGTATATATGGATAATNCATTGGATCTTATAACTTCGTTTCTNTATTCTCTAATTTGTCTGGTAACTATAAACTGANGCTATGCNATTNCTTACGTNCAGTTTAACANTTTTNCGTATATGTGAGCGATACAGNNCCTTCTTCGGTGTATATTCAACTCTATATTCGTTCATCGGTTCAGAATCAATGGCTATACTCAANCTGTATTTCAGACAGNTAGTAAAATGTAATGACGTAATCATGCCTCATACTTCGAAAAAGGCAATTTAACTTGAATTGTGACTTGACACTTGACTTGACTCGAGTCATCTTCAAAAATCGAGTGACTTGACTTGACTCGAGTCACCTTCGAGAATCGATTGACTTGACTCGAGTCCAAAAGTGCAATGACTCGTGACTCGAAGGTAGTGACTTGATCCCAACACTGTGTGGATGTACTAGTTAATTCCCTAGCTGTGGGATCATTGATGCGTACTAAAACCCATGTCTATCTCCAAGTTCTATGATCATGCGACATCATCAACTTCCATGTAATCCTCACCGGGCCGGTTATTTTTGTGAAATACGAATATGTTCATTCACTCGAGACTCGCATTGCGCAAGGCGATGTAATCAGCAGATGAGAGAATGTTGAAACGGGAATGTTACACTTTTGCGGTTTGCTCCATATTCGAATGACTGCTTTGAATCGTTTTCCTACCACAATTGCGTTTTAGTCCCCTCCGATTTTTTAGGGCGAAAGACTGGTTCCGGACGACTACGTACAGCACGTCGTCGATGTTTCTCATCAAAAATTAACTCTGAACCTGCAAATGATCCATTCGTTCCACAGAAATCTCATTCGTATACTGGACAGAGACGTGACCGAATCTCAAAAAGTGCAATTGCCCAAAGGGGTTTATCGAAAAAAAGGAAAACCGCCTAAGCACTTGGCAGTTACGAGTGTTGATTGCGATAGTTTTAGTTGTGATGAACCAATTTTTTTATTTAATGACGACCAATGATAAATGGAACGCTCTCGAAATGATATGTGCCACGCAGCAGTTGTACAGATGGGGTCACATAATTTGTTATTACCCAGTGGCGTTTAAGTGGCTTCATAGATGACAACCAATAGCACCAATGACTGAGGTGGTTTGAAAAAAAAATTTGTACTAGATCATGTGGGATTAGTTGAGTCGACTGGTAGCGACAGCTTTTAAAATGCATCTTTGTGATTACAAATGGTGCGACAGCTGACTGACTTATCATGCCATCTTCTTCACAAGTATGTATTTCGTAAGTTAGCTAGCCTGTCAATGGAGGTTTTTTACAAGTAGCAAGCAATCTTCTAGTTCCAAGTCCTGCGTTTCGCTGCTTTCAAAGCTCCATTGCTACCCAGGACATCGTATGCGCGAAGACCACAAGCCTACGAAGACACATCTTGAAAGGTCTTCAGAACATTGGAGGATACACCATTTCTCTTAAAACTCCTGTATCTTTTATTCTCTTGCAAACATTCCATTAAAGAAAAGACAAAATATTGCCATACAGCAGCTGATTGTACGGAACCAAATAACATACATGGCATCAAAACACCAAAATTACACAAGAGCCGATTCAAACTCCTACTTCAGCAAGAATCGAAAGCGTGGACAGAGGTATAATGTAATTGAATATTACACCAGATTGCTTATTATCAAGTTGCCTACATGAAAGTGAAGCACAGACCTCACAGCTACAAATACATTGTCTCAGTAGAGCAAATTAAACATTCGTGTTCATGGTTCGCTTCACATATTACCCAAAAAGACCATGCATGGATATATATATTTCACTGCTGTTTGAAGGGAGCAGAGTGAAATCCCGATCCCCGAAGATTCATAGAGTTCTTGTCCGCAGTAGACATTCGCGAGAAATGCAAGTAGTGCATATTGCCACTTAGAATCTCAGGAATAAGAAGTACTACCCCGTAACGCGCTCAAAAGTCCCGTAAATAAAGTATAATCCACCTAAAATAGCAACAAATTGAGAAGTTCATGAAAGACTTGATAAATATGCCTCTCTGCGGTAGTTGTGCGTATCTACTCTATCAGTTTCTTCGACTTGAAGAACTTTCGGAGGTACAGTACCTGCCACGTCGCAAGCCCTACCAGACACAGCATTGAGAAAATACTGAAATATAGCACCCTGGAATTTGTTGATTCTGAAATGAACAGGAATATGTTAAGAAACACAGTGGAATTAGAAATTTACAGCACAGAATGTTCTAGTGGACACAAATCTATAGGCCTGTGATGTCTTTATACAGCACTATAAAGTTCCAGAACTGTTTACAGAGAATCATGTCCAAATAATGATAGTCACAGAATGGTCAAACCTTCTACGCAAATAGTTCCTATTAGCCACATGGAGAATGGTAAATCAACACCTGCTGTAGGCATTATTTTGCAGCTTATGCAAGATCAGAGACTTAAGGACATGGGCATTATACACGAAATCACACAGAAAATTCAAAACCATATACTACGGTAAACTCATCCCACAACATACCATTTGTGTCTCTCATCTCCATCTCTCTAGTTTTCATATAGGCAAAAGCGCCCACAATCGACTCAGACAAATCCTCAAGTCGCCGCAATTCTACTTCCAAAGGCTTCAATTTTTCAGTCTTTGCAAGCTATACAGATTCGAATCGATTATCAACACCGTTCACAGTAATATGACATCGTTAAAACTTACATCGTCATAATTCTTTGCTTCAACTCCGCGTTTCATGGAAAGCTTTATATCCTGATCGCCCATTTTACCTTGATATAATAGATTGGATGCATTTAATTGGAGTCAGTATCAGTTTATTAAGAATTTCATCATTTGAAACACCACAAGACTGCGATACAATGAAGAAAGGCGTCGAAACGACTTGGAGTAGTCTATAAAATCAGATAAAAACATGCTTTTGGCAGCTTTTGAGATATATATCATGACTCTATGACCAGTGGTTGTCGAGATGGGCCATTTTACCCAGTCGCGCGCAGAAATTGGGGGTTGTCGGCTAGAAAAGAGGGGCAATCCCCTAAAGTCAATTTGTTTTTTGAAGTTTTAGGTCATTTGTCAGGATTTAAGATCCCCAATTTTTTATTCAAGAAAAAAGTTATTTTCACTCCACCATAATGCACACTGAATGAGTAAAGAAGATAATACAAAAGGAAAAGCGACAAAATGAGGTGGCACGGAAGTCGAGATCGATTTCAAATTATATCGCATATTGCAGTAATAGATTGAAATAGAATGCAATGGTTACATCGAAAGGTCCAATTGCTGTTGACTTCAAGTAACCGAGTCACATCAGCGGGCGGACACACAAAAGCAGAGACCAATCAGGGTAGTGACTTGAAATCACTGGTACAAGAGTATGCAAACAAGTCACAGTAATTGAAACATTGTGAATGAGACGGTGTGTAATAATTCTTAAAACCATAGGGAAACTGAGTCCACCATGGAAAAAAGTATCAAAGTTGCACAATACACGTATACATAATGCTCATGTTGATTCTGCAAAGTAACAGCAGAATTGAATCATGCAATCCTCAAAAATAGTCGGGTTAGTGGCAAGATAAAATTAGTAATAAGTCGTGTCAAAAGAAATCAAAATTTTTAACCATCATTTCAACTAGGTCTACTTTTTTCTACAGGTCGAAAAACAGGCTTGTGTGGAGATGAGAATTATGTGCCACAGGGATTTGAAGAATACATTCGTATGTGCTTAATGCATAGTCGCACTGTTGATGCACAAGAAAATGCAGTGGCTGCAATCCAACTTTCATGTGGATTTACAATGTACATGCAGTAGGAAATGACAAGTAGCTTTTATGTAATACTGCAAGTCGAGGCAGCAAATTACAAAATAGCGAGCCAGGAGAATCCAAAAATACTAGCAATTTCAGAAGTACATCCCCAGTAGTAATACAGGTTTGTATTGTATGGCATGGTCGTTGTGATTATTCAACACATCAAAAACATTGTCTCTCATAAAGGCAAGCAAATCTAGACATAAACTACCACTTACATGAACGGAAAACTCTAAACACAACATATAAACTGCACTGATGTAAAATTGATGTAACATGAAACCCAACGCAAACAAGGTATTACCATGAACACTCGACACACTCTTGAAGCAAACTTGGAACATGTCATAATCATCTGTAGTGAAAGCAAATTTCCCCTCTCCTGCATCTTCTTTTTGATACAAAACATGACTGTTTGAATCGGTCACCTGTAATATGATAGCAATGTAGCGTAGGGATCATACGATACATTTATTGTATGGTCGATAATAATTTGCTAACCCATACCTTGGCATCATCCCTCCCATTAAATACCAATTAAGGAAATCATTAGAAGGCATTGAAGGTAGGTATAATAAAGGCTTTTCAATTTGTTGGATAAGCTATTGTCTGATCATTGGATATATGCTGTTATCTGTCACTCAAGTACCAAAGCACAAGTTCATTTATACTACTTCTGATAGTATATTATGATAATTTGTGAACAGTTTATCGCCGGTATCAGGGATTTCTTGGGTCAAGATACACACCATCTGTGACTGTGAGGAGTTTTTTTTCTCTGGGTTTCCGTGTCAGATCAGAGGCATGATCAACAACTGATGCAAGTTGGATTGTGTGGTTGCTGCGAAAGTCAAATTTCTTACCGAAGAAATCAGATATTTATACTAAAATAAGCAGGGAGATCTAGTTCTAGATAATCTTGAAATAATTTTTTCAGGTTTCGACTGCAACAATTGGTTGGTTTTATCTCCATATTTGAAGAGTAGAACAACTCTTCAGGCAAGCTAAAAACCTATTACGTTAAATACTGAATTAAAATCCGTGATAATATGGCATGGCACTAGTATATAAGTTCCTGCAAAACTATGGCAGCCTGACAGGTATTTAATAAGGTACACGGGCAGTATTGCTGTCGACTAAACAGACTAACATTTCAATCCAATTTTTTAATATTGGATTAGCATAAATATAGTTTGATACCAAGCAAATTTTAGATATATAGGCCTAGTCCCTAAAATCACCAGATGTGGGAAATTGTTGGATGGATTTTTCCTAATGCGTGTAAAGTAAGAAGTCACAAATATACCAATATGGAATCGGCGTCTTGTGCACACCAAAGATTCTACTGATTACACACAGGTGTGACACTGAGATGCGTCTTGGCACACCAAATATATTACCCTAAACGTACCCGGATTCCGACCCGGCAAATATATAAGATTCAGGAGATGTAATACTTATCTTGGTTGGTGCATATTATATAAAGTTGTGTTCGACTGAAATTCCGAGTTGGAATCTTTATGTGAGACCAAAATATTTACTCGGATAAACTAAAAAACATTATTCTATCGGATAACTCCTTACCCTCAGGTCCACTTTGACACCAACCATGGGAGTGACTTCGTAGTCTCCTTTCACGAGAACGTCTTTGTGTATTTCCTCTTTCAGGCATTTTTCAGAGTTAACCGGCAATTTAAACATCAAACCATTGCTCAACGCCGCGAGCGAGAGTACAAACGCTAACGACAACTTTTCCATAATCTACGATTAACCTGTAAGATATTATAAAGACTTACAGAGCTTATCAATCTATGAAATGCTCCATCTGCTTTTCAGTTTTCACGACTTCGACACACCGTTTAGATACTGTGAAGAAGCTGTGAGTATTTAATACGCATATATTTACAATTTTTTCTAGATCGCAACCGACAGAACGCTACAAGACACGACAAAAATTAATACAAAAGATTAAATATAATCATTTAATCAATTTCGACTGGACGTGGCGAATGCAACGAGTCCCGGCACTTTTTTACACGTCACGCTTCGGATTTTCGGTTCAGAGAGAAACACACCGTCTCCACCGTGCGGTGCAAAGATGCAAGAAGGTGAAGAACATGAGGATTGGTGATGCTGAGTTGCAAATGACCCATATATGTTGAAATTTTGAAATATGTAAACTTTTTTACGTTTATTACTTATTGCTAAAGGGTTTTGTTGTCCAGACAAGTTTCATTTAGAACGAATTCAACAGTTCTTGAAGCTTGTATTTTCTATTAATTTCAATTAAATAGTATATTCATATTTAAATGAACCCGAAAATATTCGGGCTCATTTCAATATGAATATACTATTTAATTGTATATTGAAGTTCTGTACCTCCAAGAAGCTCTTCTATTAATTTCAATAAAAGTATAATATTCGGTGGTTTCTATTTCACTTAAAGACACACAATGTACAATGCAATGTACAGGACAACAGGGAATGTAATGAAAAGATAGTACACATAGTAGCATGTTCAAACTGCTAACATTTGTTTTTTGTTTTGGCCTTTCCTCGCGGTATACCGTACCCATCAGGGTGTGTATAGCGTTAGGTTAGGTTTCGCATATGTTCATCACAATATTCGGTTTGTTTCTTTTCATTCGTTGTGCCACCCGCAGGATACTATGTTAGTTCTTCGGTTAGCTCTGTCAGTAAGCTCTCTAACCGTTGCTCGTCCTGCAATTTTTTCCTCAGCTTCAATCTTCTCTTTACAGATTGGGTGGTCCAGTTGTTGTCAATTTTCCAGCCCTTGTACTTGATGTTGTTCCTTGCTGTCCAGACCGCTTGCTTTACCATTGTGATCAGGATCGTGAGGGCATCCTGTAGAGCTTCAGGGGAGTTCCTTTCTGTTTCCATGTGTATTATGGTCCCAATTCTTGTTAAGTCTATCTTTTGTCCTGTCACTGCATTCCAGGCTCTTGTAATGGCGTTCAGCGCTTCTTTTGTCCTCTCACATCTGACAAAGAGGTGTGGAGTTGTCTCTATGTTGATTCTACAAAGTTCGCATTCTCTTTCTTCAGTAAGCGCTTTTGCATAGAGGGACTCGTTGGTATTTATTATGTCAAAGGCAATACGCCAATTCAGTTCTCTCTGCACTGGTGTCAGTTTTCTGTTTTGGATAGGATATTTGTCCAGTTCGGTCCTTGCATTTCGGATAATTGTCTTTCATGTTTGCGTTGAATTGCCCCGCTGTATAGCTTTGTGTTGTTTTCCATTTTGATGTGTTCTTTTTCGAAACCCAAGTCATTCATTACTTTATTGATTTCTTTCCAGTGTCGCCTTGGGGCTAAGGCATGAGGCCTGGCGTTGTTTATTTGGCGGGGGTCGTATCTCCTTAGGAGAGAGTCAGCTGGTGTTCCAGCCTCGCGTCCCAGGCTTCGAAGGGCCTAGTTTGATTGTTTCTAAGGAACTCAACTGCCGGTTTGATCAGAATAATGTCCGTCAGGGTTGGGATGTCCACGACCTCCCTTCCACCTAGGCTCTCTTTCTGAATCATCTTAGGGTATTCCGGTCTTTTCCCTTTCCCAAAGAGGAAGGTCGTTATTTCATCTCTAAGTCCTGCTCTTGTAGTTTGGGGCATTTTGGATATCGCCGCTGGATACGTAAAGAGCGGGAGGATATTTGTTCTCAAGAGGTTTATCTTCTGCTGTGTACTGAGTTTCAGGTTTTCGATCTCTTTCATCAGATCACGGGCCGTTTCGATGGGTGTGTTCCAGGGTTGGCGTTGGTCTAGGACCCCTCTGCAGATGGTATGACCTAGAACCTCCATTTCCTGTACCCACTTGATTGTCATATCACATAGTAGCATGTTCAAACTGCTAAGTAGCCTACATCCACCTCGGCGTAATGCCCAATGTCACAGTTCTCGGTGGTCTGTCTTTTATACGCTTTTTTCTTGCTCATTTTCCTTCTCAACTCATTGGTTTTATAAGCAATTTTTTTCGTTGTATTCGTCCCTCACGGGTTTAGAGAAAGTCTGGTCATTTTTGTAAAGCGCTGTAGGAAAAACCTTCATATTGTACTTCAAGTAGTTTGGCCTAGCACAGAACCCGTCACTCCGGACCTATCATCTGGAATGCATTACCACCAGGCACCACATATCCGTGAATTGCCTTGTAGTCATCATCATCATCATTGGTTTATTAGCAATTTTATCAGTTCAATACACCACAAAAAATGAGATACAATGAAAAGAAAGGATCGAAGATGTCGAAGCGCCAAGGAGTTGTCTATCGAATCGGACACCCACCTTGACCTATAGGCGATGTAAAGAGGAGGCATGCACACTGAATGAAAGTAAAGAAGATAGTATAGAAAAGGAAGCGACAAGAAATAGGGCGTCATGTCATGGGAAGCGAGATCGATAGGTCAGTCGTGGTCCGGTAATCTTGAGGATGGACCCTACTTGAGTAGAACGAATTCATTCTCTGAATTTTACATTCTCAAGCATGGTACTATCGAATTCGATAGTGGTACCGTACGATATACAACATTCCATACTGCCACAGTCCCTCGCAATACATTTTGAGGATGATTTCTATCATAGGATCGAAATCGACTTGGAGGAGCATGTTACATCTTACATCGACACGCTCATCATTTATGTTTGGGATATAGATATCGGGTTAACATATTTTGGAATCGGGAAAGGAGGACATTTTTTCAAAATTTTCAGTCTTAGAATTGCCGGGGCAAAATTAAAAAAAAATGGTAAATTTCTCCCACTTCGTGGTCGGTTGACTAGAAAAAAGGTCGTCAGTTTTGTTCGAATCACGAATTTTCTGTTCAGCGTCATTTATGCCCATTTTCACTCGAATCTATCCACTATCGTAGCTCTAAAAGCTCTAAAGGAGAACGAATTTCTAAAAGGGGAACATTTAGGCGTCCTCGGAGGACATTTTCAGAAACCGGAAAAGGAGGACAAGCATATGGTAACCCTAGGGTAGATGGCACCATATTGTGGAAGGTGCGAGTGTGCTACCACAATTGAAAGGCTTTATGCGCTATAGCTTCATGTCGAAAAGGATGTTTCAGCACGAGTCGCCTTTGTACAAATCAGTTACAATGCAGTTATAACTGTTGGGTGCCGTCAACTAGAACCGTTTTGCCAACAATGTGGTTCTTCCTGTCGATTGGATTCACGAGGAATGAATATTGATTTAATGCAATTCTGAATCAGTGGTTCTATTTGCCCGTTCTTTTACGATCACCTGCAAAGCCAGGAAACAGCTCCATGTCTGTCGTAAATGCCAATCTTCGTAGTATTCAACAGGTTCCAAAACAATCCTGTATAAATGACCAATAAGACTCA
>ATSW01099520.1:0-12836 GCA_000444245.1 Botryllus schlosseri | reverse complement strand
ATTACACTGGTCTACACGATTTTTACACCAGGACTTGTTTGAGTCAATTATACCTGATTTGGGGGGCGCTGAATACGAATCTGACGTTATTTTTACTCCATCACGTCACGTTTTTGAGATATTATATATGTGGAATATTTCTACTTTCTCGAAGTACTCGAGTAGATTTTGGCTACTTGCAGTACTTACTAATATGGCAATGTTTTACAACTACTTCAACATCTACCTGAACAGTATTCTGGATGAACTAATTACTTTTGCAATTTGGTTTTTGTAAAGTAGAAAGTAGTTCGGGGATAATATTGCACCACTATCATGAGTTAAGTTGTCATAAGAAACGCGTAAAATAGCCTCTGAATCACGGTAACAGTATAATTTTTTCGAGGATTTTACCCTTGGAAAGTGTCATTATAGTCATTTTGCGTTATATGCGGCGGTACATCTTGCGACCTCCGACAAACTGTTGAAAGCATGCGACCACCCTCCCCCCCGACCAAATATACTTAGATATTTAATGACTTTTAGTAATTCTCAGACCTTTCATTTCGTCTTCCACTTGAAGTAGTTTTGGCATGTCTTAGAAAGGACTACTTCTACTTCTAACTTAGTAGAAATGTAAGGCGTTACTTGTGCTATTTGAGTAGCAACGTTGATCACTTTGACCGACTCCAGTTCGTAGTAAAATATTACAGCAAATCAGAAACCACCAAAAATGGGAAGCTTTTTGTATTTAAAACTGGTGTTTAATCATGCAAAACACTAAATAAAAGCCTCGAAATTATCCAATGCTAATCTCTGTGGCTCAGTTCCAGTGTAGAACACGTGGTATTTGGTGTAGGTCACAGAATGTCACATGTCGATAGGGATCGTCTTTCCTAGAACCGATGCATAATTATTTCTATTGTGAAGTAACACGCACTTCAGGTTTCGTGTTGAGCTGTCACTGTTAGTAAGTAGTCTCCTTTCATCTGGTTGTCTATAATAGACAATTCAAAAGAATCCCTTTATATCATGGCAATAAACCAAAAGAAAAACAGTTCAGAGACAGCTTTCCTCGATTCCGATAATATGTGACAATATATGGAAACTGTAGAAGATGATAAGTGCAGGTGGAGATTAATGATGATAAATTCTTCCCAAGTTATCATGATAAGCACCTTTTTCTTTGGAAAAGCAGACAGCCTGTTTCTTCTAATGTTTCAAAACAAGCTTAAAGGGCCACATAGCAGTGTGCTGTCACAAAATGCATTGGCAGATTAAGTCTGCAGGACGGATGTACAAAGATAGATAACGTATGGAACTAAATTAGGTACGGAGCTAATAATCGCAATCTCTAAACGAAGAGTGGTATATAAAGATGATAACTGCTACCGTGTATAAATAATTGCATCCACGTATAAATTTATGGGTGGAATAGAGGTCCTGATTGAAAGAAAATAGAGAACCACTGGATTCAAGTTCACCGACAACTCAGTTATTTTGTTCTACAACGACCCAGGTTTCATCATTATAGATGATCTCAGTAACAATATTTGATCTGTTGCTGTTGTATGCTTACCGTGATGTCACTAACGAATGCCGAAATTTGATTAAATTCTGAAAATGAGAAAAATTCATACGGAAAAAATCTGACGTGCTGAAGAAATTCCGAGCACAAATTTGGATTCACCAACCTTAAAATAGCCTATATCAATCATTAAAATTTGTGGCGCAAAAATCTTTTCGAAATTTGTAGACCAGTGTTACCGGCATTTCGCTCTAGTTAGTCCAATTGGACAACTTGAATTATCTAGTTGTCCAAGTTTGTTACTAACCACTGTAGCGTATATGTCAGGTTTTTCCCTAGGGTTTTCCAGATTTTGACTTCTAATGAATCCCCTGTATTGAACCCGTGTTTATGTTACAGCAACCAGTGATGACGACGACAGTGTTGCAAGTCTGAACTCTTTACCAATCTACTGCAAACTTATGGTTCTGTCGTTTCTCGAAACGGGAGATGTGTGCAACATGTCGCTCGCAAACAGTCACTGGCACCATGTGTCCAACGATCAAATATTATGGCGTGAATTGCTAATCAGAGACATGTGCCGATGGAGCAGCATGACCAACAAAAGCCACCCGCTTTTGCCGAAGATTTGGAACAGCGACAGAGTCAGTAAGCTTGGGTACGGCGTCGATATCGCAGATTTGATTCCACTCGACGACAGCCTATGTTCTGCAGAGTCTGAGATGTGTGGTAAATCAAGCAGTTTGAAAAATCGACGGAAAGAAGGAGTTAATTATAAAGCTCTGTATATCCATTCCTCTTACCAAAGAGCACAGGACGATATTGACGAATCCCATCCCGCGTCTGGCTTGCCCGGATTGCTTAAATCAATATGGCCTGGTAATGACAACGGCCAGGGCGAAGTAATCATCACCGGACCCGGCATTGATTCTCCCAGGACAAGCAAGTTATTCCGTTCATTAATGTGGGGTAATGAATTTTTGGAAACAAAAGGACTGCTACCTGGCAACAGGGATGGAATTGGCTCCGGTGTGCAAGTAGTTTTCAAGAGAAAGACATCGTTCAACTTGATCGCCATGTATTCCGGCAACAATCGAGTCCGCGAGAATAGAACTGGCATGGAGAGATTGCGCAATAGTAATATGGTGGAATTGGTACGCGAACCGGCAGATCGTGACGATAATGTTGAATCCGAGCCTGTTTTGACTTTACATGAGGCAGTGCGATTTTATATCGCCGAACGAAAAGGTAATTACAAATTGATCTACACAGTGGATGCTAGCGTAGGGCAAAAGTGGGAAGACATCGTATGCAATAAACTGGAACTCGACGCGATTTTGAAGGGAACAGTCCCCGATACAAACATAAATTCGGCCCTGGTGGGCGGCGATGCTGCAGAGGGTGAGAACCGGGAAAATAACACCGAAAATTCTTCCGAATCTATCGGCGCCTCGAATGTTGACAGTAAGAGACCTTTGCTCATTTTATCTTGTGTTCACGACGATGCCGCCAGTAGGCTGAGTACGCTTCAAATCATCGCTATGTTGGGCCTTCACGACGTAACTGACAGACAGTGGAGGGTACAGGACGTGGTAGTTTCTGATATGCAAGGGGTCGAAAAGGGTATCGAATGGCTGCTACGGCAGTCGTGAAACTGATATGCAGCTGGTGATGTCACATTCATTTTCGCGGGAATTTACGAATTCGTTCTGACGACGCAGGGTATGGTCGGTGCATTACCTGCTAATACCGTTGATTCTTTCAATTCCAAGCAAAGTGCCATGCTTTTCTGCTGGGCTGTCTACTTCTCTTTATTTACGTTATGCGCTTAAATACTGTGCAAATATATCTAATTTCTATATTTAGAGCCAGATAGATTTCGTATGTTGATTTTGTGATGTTGCTGTCTCGAAGTAGTTTTACTTCCTATGTGTACGTCGTACAATCTACAATATTCTGCTTTGCAAGACGGAACATTTCAATTTTTGGCAATGGCCTGCGGTTATGATGAATTCGCGCGCTAGACCAACAATGCGCTGCAGGTAAATGCGTAGTCAACGCCGGTCTATTCACCAACTCTCCCCGTGTTTGTCGGCTTGACGCAGTGGTTCTATATCTTTTTTGTGATTCGCGAGTTATTCACAACCGCAATTTACCTATATTCATCAACTAATGACACATCGCACGCGGATATTACAGTTGCAACTTCGAGATTAGCTCCTATGATGGAATCATGCTAATCGCGACATCTAATCGCATTTGTTTGATCACCTCTGCCTTCATGTGTTTAAATTTATGGAACTCAAGTTCTTGGTAACTAAAATTGTTGAGTCGACCGCGTCGCTAACCCCCTTTTCTCGGTGAACGACTTTAAGATCAACGGCCCAGATGTGTTCACAAATTTAAAACTAAAAAGGGATGCTGGACGATTCCAAGTCAATTGCGTTCTATTCTACAATTTACCTGTAAAGGTGTTAGCGACGCGGATGAACCGTGCTCGACGATTTTAATAGGATTTCAAATGTTCCACTATGATATATTACGAGTCCGTTATGCAGGCTTGAATCTGACATCTTTTGTATTTCTACCGTTGAACTGCATGTGATTTTAATAGAAAACATACTGAAATTGCTGCAGTGGTGTCTTGTCGTTTGTTGAAACTAGGGGAATTTTGTTCGGTAACTCGCGCTCTCCACATGCCGTAGTACCGGTACTACAGAGACTATACAGGAAGTTTTGTCATGTGATCGCGTATAATTGCTGTACTTCCGCTGAAGAGATTGAATGGTTACGAGCACAATAGGAAGATCATCACATGATTAACACTCGGCTTCTTAAAAACTGCCACGTGGCAAAAGCAAAAGTCAGATGATCGGATTACTTCCGCGGCTATACGAGACTGTCTCGTGACCGGCGTCAAAAGCTCCACGTAGATCGGAATGCTGGTTCGTTCTTAATTCTTACGCGCAGCGTAGCTCTTGTTCTTGTCCAAAGTCGTGCATTGGGAATGCTCTATTCCGTTTTGTTTCTACATACCGAATTCATTTGAATTTTGAGTATTGAAAGAATGCGCAGATCGCACCGGCTGGAATTTTAGCTATACGTAAACACTAAACATGCACAACACAGATCTTATATCGCGCCCCTTGTTCACACCCTAGTTACGCCTACGGGAATATATATAGAACAGGAAACGACAGTCACGTGACTTTCGCCCAATTTCGTGATGAATGATTTTCGGATGTCCTACGAAGAGTGCAGTCCTTTTATTTGCCATGCTAATTCGACGAACGGACTAGCAGTACAGAACGATGCCACATAACAGCTGACCTGTCGTTGTGTGAGTCCGGTAAGATAAGATTGCCAATCACAATTCCTTCTATTTCATTCATTTCGATTGACATTG
This sequence comes from Botryllus schlosseri, assembly GCA_000444245.1. Lineage (NCBI taxonomy): Eukaryota > Metazoa > Chordata > Ascidiacea > Stolidobranchia > Styelidae > Botryllus > Botryllus schlosseri. The sequence continues at coordinate 7,923 of ATSW01099520.1, read as the reverse complement.
AAAAATTGGGTGTCTGATTGTGACTATCTGTCATTGAAATATTTTGCCGTATTCAAATTGGGTATTACATGCGGTGACTGGCCACTGCCCCCGAGTCACTCTAACCTGTCCAGGTGTCCAACGAGAAGGCCAACCGCAGATAAATTTTTAGTTCTCAAAAGGCCACGAAACAACAAAATGAAAGACGAAATATAGAAAATAATATAATCATATCAACGGAAGCTAGTTATGAGATCTGGCGCAGTGCGACGTATGTAAGCCCTGGCGTGAACTCAGCACCAGCTCATTTCATACTTCAAACTAATTAGTCAGTTTATGAAGTCCTGATGTCCATTTTTCGACTGTATGCAGTGGAATTGAGGTCCCAATATATTTATGGGTCGTTTCATCGCTGTTCGTCTTATCCTGTAACTATAACCCACTTTGAGAGAATTACGTTTAAATATACGATACGATATGGCTTAGGAGTGATGGAAGATTGGTTAATGAAATACTCTTTTTGGCACTACGACGAAAAAGTAGAAACTTGTACCAAGTTTTTGCAAAGCGTATATTGTACCCAGTACCCATACCTTATGAATTCACGACCATATTAGAGTTTCTGTGCATACTCAATGACAAGCGTTGAAGTGGCCTTGTGAAAAGTAAAAAAACCCGACGGGTAGATTCTCATCACCGCTCTCAGCGTTGGAAGGCACGGAATTCGGCTACGTAAAGGCAATAGCCATAGCGATCAAGTTGCCAGCCATAACGCTGTAGGCCTACTACAACAGCAACCGTCTCTCCTTTCTCAACAATCGCGCCGGCATGAGAAAATTAAGAACGTGTAGATGTAGGCTTATCTGCTAATCTTAGCAGCGAAAATGTGCCGTATCATGCAACAATAACTGCATTCTGCCCACATTGGACTTGAGGCGTGGAAACTTGATTCGCGTGTGGACGGTGAACCTGAAACTAATAGAGCGCCGGAACCATATTTCGGGTTCCAGGCAAGAAAACATTACATATATTGAGCCATACCTATTTATTATGTTACGAAGCATTAAAAGCGGCTTCATATAAAAGACAATTCATTCTCCAGAAGATAATAAGGACTTTTTTCGATATAAATATTTGCGAGCGCTGGAACTTGGTCCGAAGTGATTCGTAACTCCTGAATTGTGTTGCAGCTAATATATGCAAATATCAGTCAACAGTACCATATCTTAATTGCTGTCAACTATAAAAGTATGACACAATGAATATTATTATATTCTTTATTCACAGCAAAATTGGTAAATGCAAACATAATCCGGGGAGCAACCTGACCACAAAGGAAAATGGCGAGACCGGAGTAATTTTTTACAGTAATACAGTCAAATTGTTATTCCTATGCAATACACGAAGAGGTCAGATTACAGAAATGCAGTAGATGAAGAATTATTATATTCTTTATTCACAGTAAGAAACTGGTCAATACACACATAATCCGGGGAGCAACCTGAGCCCAAAGGAAAATGGCGAGATTGGAGTAAATTTTTAAAATTTCAGTAATACATTGAAATTGTTATTCCTATGCAATACATGGAGAAGTCAGATTACAGAATTGCAGCAGATGAATAATTGTCAAGGGTTACAGAGCAGAGGTAGAGATGATTGAAAATGAAGANTCGAAATTNCAGAAATTATGCTGTTATTCACAAGTGTAATTTTAGTCCAGTGGNGCATTCAAGGCCTTAGTCCAGTGGTACATTCATTATTAGTATTATTATTATTATTATTGCAGTTGTATAGTACAGTAGCTATACTGCTATACTGTACACTATACTNTATACCAGGGGTGGGCAAACTACGACCCGCGGGCCGCATGCGGCCCGCAACTCCGTTCTGTGCGGCCCGCGAGAGTCTAAGAAAACCTTNAAAATATTGATAAAATGCGTACTAACAATCNAATTAATNCAGGGACTTGNTTATACTTTTTCTTAGTATATTTCACCATGATAATTCCAAGGCAGTGGTACTCAAACGGGGGGTGCTGGGGGCGTGAAAGCAACTGGAGGGGGGANCGAAGCTGACGCAAATGANATTGCTATACNTTACCGTGATTCCAATATTTTGTTGGGCGAATTTTCNAATGTGCTANTTGGCATGTANGNCTTTTGAACCTTTNNGGTAACCTCTCCCAGAGTCGTCTGACAAATTTTCTTGTGTATACGATATGNTGACANAGAGATGGNCTCGTGGAATCCGATGNTAATAAGAGTATATAATATNTAAATGCCTGTCCACCTAAAGAAATATTGAAATATTAGTGAAGTTATGCTCCATGGTGANTTTTACAAGGCCTCTGGTCACGTGTTTATTGTATAAGTCAGTTGTTCGCAATCGCGGGTCCGCNAAACCACTAAATTTGCAACATGCNAAAACGACAGTGCTAACATCAGTAGAATATATGGCCGCTTGTGATGAAATATCCTACTGTGAAAACTCATTTGAATTGCCTGTAGGCCANTAACNNGTATTCCCCGGACGGGTCAGACCAAAGATTTGAACGCAGAACTGGTATCCGCAGATTCTCCGCTAGACGNCCAGCGCTCCAGACTATAGCGTNGGGATGGGTAGAGATGACTGACTGATAACCNGTAACATATCANTTCCNCATATCCATNGTCACTGATGAATGATCTCCTCCATTTAGTCAAGGTTCAGGCCTATGGATACAAACACATTTCTGTTTAGAGATGTNTTGTAGGAGTTGTGGGAATTATAAAAGTTTGGAATAGAAAGGTATAAATCAGAGTAACTTTACAATCTTTNCAATACTTCGTGGATTTAAAGATNCCAGTCTAAGGAAATTAGTGAACATTTANAGTCGTTTGAAACATCATCCCTGGACCNTTTTCCTAATCTGCCCCAAANAGGTTGACACCGCTGCACGGCATCCCTTTTCTCNTGAGAAAGAGATAGTCGCCAATCCAGACAAACTACAAAATGAGNTGCTTGATAGGAATGACTATAGGCTCATGGACGTGATATAGTCATTTGAAATATATTTCAGAATTTGGNTGNTTCATGTCACGATNAAACNNAAAGGTGCTGTCGGAAGCTTTACACGTTATTATTCCATTCNCCTCCNCCACAAGTTGATTGTCGGCTCTCATTCATACTATATGTAAATATTGGATCTCCAAAACACGGNCGCATGTATATGATTTACTTCTGACATGCAGATGCAAAAATGCTATTAAGTGAACTCGGTTTGAAACAATCAAAGTCTTTGCAACTCNGCATAGTATGACGATATTTTCAAGAGAGGTGCACAAGCACATTTTTTCAGTTTATCNCGATCCNCCAATGAATATGCATATAAGAAAGATGACGGTTGTAGACNAATTGANCTGAAATTGAACAACAAACGTCGGGCGTCCGCGGGGGGCATTGGTGGACCGAAAAGGGTCCGCGAAGGCAAAATGATTGTGAACCATTGGTACGTCATATTGTGACATATTTTGGTACANTCATTGCAGTATACTCAGTTGTTGGGTGATATANNCAGTATCAATGGCCGTATGTGTATAGGAGATGGATGTATTAGGTGCAGCTTCGCCCCATACCNCTTGAATATAACCGTTGTATTTAGTCGAAAGTTGTCCGATCTCCGAGTTTAAGCTTGTTCTTTCGGGATATCAGTATTCGGTAATGAATAGGAAATTTANGANACGTGANCCAGCAGTTCACATCATTTATTACAGCGATCTTGNCAAATTNTTTNCGATTCATGGTAACNGTCACTATTTGGTGCGGCAAATTTGAGATATTTCGTNAGCATCNCATTTGCATTATCATTACATTTGCATAATCNAATCGTACGGAATCTGTNAGTGTTTGAGTTACCGTAGGTGTAAGACAAGACAATTANAATCTACTTAATCACATGTCACCTTCGAGACNCATTCACGTTCGAAGGTNCGTAGTTAAGGCATTATTACCTGTTCACCATCATAAAAAGCTGGTTTTANTTGTGCTCNGTTAATCCTATTTGGGAAATGAGGCAATATTTTCGGTATGTAATCTATGAGTCATTCCATGATATTAAAAATTCATGAGCTTTATGCGGNAATAAATCTCACCAAGCCTCCAAGCGGCATACTCCTNGCATCAANTGTGTGAAGTCATCCGCNGAACTAATAGACACATACGCGTTTGCAACGTGCAAAATGTTGTAGCGGAAATCGGAAATATGTGACTTGNGCTCGTGACAAAAATATGCGCTCGCTCTTGTGAGTGCAATCACGAGTAGCGAAGCTATCTATGCACGTCAGAAATAATCGATATTAAATAATCNAGTTATTGCTGTTAAGTTNCCTACTGTATACGTACGTACAATCACAGAATAATTTGTAAAACATTTCGTGATGCAGGCTACTTTGTCACGTGTTTTCATAATATACAACGTTTACTTGACCTTACACAATGTTTTCTTNGCTAACCGTCTGGGCGCCGGTGGATACAATGGACTATAANGGGTGAACGCGTGGCTTTCATTAATTTATGATGTAATTGTTTACATTGTACCTGCACTAGCTACGGTATAGNTTCTATAGACATTCAGTGTAACGATATTCGGCTATGTGTAATCCTAAACGCANGGGTCGCACGCGACTCAATTGTGTCGCCTCCCTTGGCCTATTGATGTATAGCCTCAGCGTGTGGTAGCATGCAGCGAGAATGTGCGTCTAAAAGATTATGTAATGTAACTGATTTAGAATGTTAGGGAGTCTCCTGGTGTCATGGACAGTGGATTACTTATTTATGTGTTAATACTTAATATACACGTCATCACCGAAGATGGGGCANTGTATCAGTATACTGTATGAAGAGATGCCAGTAACGCTTCTCATCATATCCAGCATANTCTTAGCAATTTGCTGTCGCACCGGCCTTCACGTGCCCAACGTTGAGGCTAGACCAGTGGTTCCCAATCTTTTTCGACTCATCGCCCCCTTCTCAAGCTCGACTCAAATTTTCGCCCCTCATATTTACGGGTCCGAAAAAGAGGACATATAATCGGGAATTTATTCACCTAACTCTGATCGCTGATGAATTTACTGAAAAAGACAATTTTCAGAGGTGNCAGGTGCTGGGAAAATCGGTTTCCGAGTCTACTTTCTGTTGAGTTGACCGTTTTTCGCATCATATTCAGAATAAGCCGTCTTCACTGGTAGTTTTGGGCCGTGCTAATTAAATATATCTCACTGGACGTTCTAACATTTTCGCCCCCCGGTNGCNAACTTGGTATTTTCGCCCCCTTGTTTCTCAAAATCACCCACTGGNTGCGATATCGCCCACGTTGGGAACCACTGGGCTTGACGAACCTTGATGAATGTTGGTAAAATGATCAATTGACATTGCCAATCGTATATATTTCATTTGTGACTTCATAAAAACGGAATATTAATTATTTATCATTATTCTTCACGGTCAATTCCTCATGAACTACAANATGTTTCNCGTGAAAGTATAGTAGCATGACCTANTGAGCATATTAGACCATGATAACACTAATATCAAACAGAAAAGAACTGGTCTTTACTTTCGCTNGCAATCAAACAAANATTGGGAGGTTGAACATAAATATAAATATGATNNAACTTATNCGNAGGAGATCAAATTCGATGACCNCATTCCCTGACTNTATAGATAGACAGTTAGACACTCTTCCAATTAATATAAACGTTGTCATCTTTTAATGAAGAATTTGGAAATGTTTGTTTTGCAAGCGCAAAATGTAATTTGTAGTACGTAACAATGTATAGCATTATCGTGTCGGGAAGAGTTACGCAATTCACCTGAAAATCATATAATAGTTTCTAAACACAGAGTCTATTTTTGGATCCTTACGTCCGACTGATGTTGTCACAAAGATCCATAAAATCGAATCACAAATCATGTGTGGATCCTAAAAACCAAGCAGCACACCGTTGACTAGACACCACCGTATCGATACAAAGCTATGGGAATGGTGTTGCCACGCTGACCGAGTCACATGTATTTGAGATAGATGTTTAGAGTCTTTGTGTGTCACTATGCGGGGATAGATTTGTGACGGATTGCAATGAGTAATTCGATTACAAATCGATTTCGCCTATTCCCCCTTTCTGTCCCTGTGATATTTTATGGTTGGGCATGGGCAATGCAACATCGGATAAGTGTCCAACGGGAGTGTTTGTCGCTGGGACATCAAATATACTCCCGAACACGATCGAGATTATCTGGTTTGTGATATAGCGCGTGCCACATCTTCGCTTTCAAATTATGCGCGTTCATTCAATTACGTAATCTCGTTCTGTGCAGTGTGCACCCAGGACGGACCGCCTGAGTAACGCTAGTAGCGCATTAGCTGTTCAAAGTGTTAACTGCTTATGCTTGATATTTATGATCCATATATCCAAACAGATGTCACGTTAATTGAGAATGTTCTCGAAGTCCCTTCGCATACGTATGGTAATAATAACGTAACCTTTCCATTCTATTGTTTGCGTGACGTGTCCTTTTCTGATGCAACATTTCGCGTAGCGTACTGGAGAAGAATGTTTACTCGTAAGATTTCTGAGAGCAGATTGCTGGTTTCTTTTTGGAACGCCTTGCAGATGCGACGGCTGTAGGTTGCACGGTTAGATCATGAGTTTTTTCATCACATTCCTTGCAATTGCAGTGAGTCATCGTACTTATATATACCACACTATTGTGGACTCATCACATCAACTTAGGGAATTCGACTATCCTATAGTATATATTTGAAAGTTCAAGTTCCAGCATAACCGATTCCAGACTTATTATCCGTGAAAATATGTCATCCCGCACGCGTAGTAATATTAAGTTGAATATCGATGTAGTTCATTTCCATCGATTCGGTGAGATATTGGCAGTCTGGTAGATAAATATTATTTCACTTATGTCACACTAGTTCGAGTTATTTGTAGTTCCACAATACCGATTTTCCAATTCGTAGAGAAAATCAACGCTCGCTTTCAAATAGATGAACAGTTGGGGATGCATCGACTTCATACACATTTACTCAGTCACAATGCTTTTCGAAGATGTGGCCACTGACCATATTAATATGTCACGTGGCCTCAATTAATCCATCAGCCATCACTCAATCCAAGTATTCGAATATGTACGCTGTAGAAGTTTCTATTTGTACGGAGTATCGGTTAAAAATATAAGTTGTCAGCCAGTAACGTTAACGTTACAGCGTCGTACATAATTTCGCATCGATCGTGGTTGCTATCAGATCGCTAGCACAGCACAGTGATAACGAGCAAATTACAGCTTGTCCAAATGAAGTGATGTAGTAACACCCCGGCTGTACATTTGTCTCACATTCATAGTATGATGTCATCCAATGAGGCATGCGCAATGGCAGACTCACGCGAGAAAAGCTTTATAAAGCAGAATTTCCATTTCGAGCGCTCTCACATCTTCGCGTAGCCACGCTGAGAGCGGCACCGTACAGTTGTATCTCGGTGTATCACCATCAAGTTGCGATTACGTTTTAATAGGAATGTTCTCAAGACCGACTGAATACAGCACGCATGTACTATGCTCATATACACTGCGATTTGCGAATGCCTTTTGTGGAAGATGTGCGACTGTAGACATTGTCCACCTTTACGTTCTATTTAACCCGTTGCTTCTCAAAATAATATGTTACCCGGACCAAAACACAGTTGGTCGTTTTAGTAGTCGTGGTTTTTTGACTACATCGGACATTGATTTTACACCAGGCCGAAGTGAGCCATGCTGCAACTCGGCAGATACAGAATCATAATCAATAATATCGATCTGCTATAAATGACCATTAGGGCTCTTCAAAAATGACTTTTTTTTATCAAATCGTACTGGCTACTTGATAAAATTGTTAGGTTACCTAATTTAAGC
>ATSW01099504.1:0-12053 GCA_000444245.1 Botryllus schlosseri | reverse complement strand
GCGTTCCGACATTTCAATCACTAGGACACATTCATTAATATATTTACATTATATTTATATTTTTTCCGCTCCTATATTTGAAGATATTTGACCATGAGATCAATAGCCTACTTATCGGAAGTATACCCGAATCCTGGACTGGAAGTGCAATGCTCAACTTAAAAATGTTTTGATATCAGATCAGTCTCGATCTGTTAAATTCAAGCTGCAAAATTATAATCCGATAGCTTTTACGATGGCATAATACATTTGTCCGCCCATATGGTGTCTATATCTAATAATAAATATATATCAAGTACAACAACAATTATATATTCAAATAGTTATAAATGTGATGATTCTTTTCGTGCCAGGCTTAAATTGATACAAGAGTAAATAACATTTTGACGATGTTTGTTTACTGTCAGTCTGCTGGATCGGCTCATTTTCAATAGGGCAATTCATTCTCGCCAAATAAGGCCTACTTGGAAAGACATAGAATACCCCTATAAATGCTGCGGCCCGCGGCGTCGTCAAAACTGGAAAACTGGCCCGCGATCACATTTGAGTTTGAGACCTCTGCAGTAGACCATGGTGGGTGTCTGATTAAAATTATAGTCCAAATCGTTTCAGCACCCTCCTGTCTTTTCATTTTTATTTAGCAATCTTGTGGTGTATTAACCGGATGACAATTTTAGTAGAATGATGATGATGAGATCAAGTCATCATCACGGAAAGTCATCGATCTATTGCAAATTATCGGAAAACGCACTGGTAGTGATAGTAAGTCACGACTAGGAACGACAGTGCGTTTAACCCACTGAGTTATATTACCTCATAATAGTATTACAAAGGCAATGAACTATGGCATATCATAGAAGGCCTGTAACCCGGCTATAATACACTGGCTGTTGTTTGGCCGTCGCATCACTCATTTCCCTTCACGCAATTATGGAAATCATGCCATGCGATTTTGATGTCGCCGTTCCACATTTTACGATGCTATTTCTATCTGTGTAAGACTGGAGGCTAGCGTGACCACTTATTATATCACTCAATCAAGCCGAGCTTGAAGTAGACGCTGCCAAGTTATGTGCATTATGTTCCCTGTGCAATACATTCTCTGTGAGTCATCTCCGCCTCTATGCATGATCGCTATCTCGCATTATAAAATCTTCTACGTAAGCATGGCAATTTACACCTCTTCCAACTGCTTGCTGCCAGCTCTAACGCGGAAATATTTCCGTTAGGGTTACCAGTACTCGCCAGCAAGGTCTCACACATCGCTTCAATGCGATAGCGGTCCAATGCATCATACTGCATAGACAAGCCCAAAGCGTGACTCAATGTAGGGCTTCCGTATCTGACTCAGCAGAAAGAAATAGCGTTTGTGATCTTGCACAGTCGGTAACAGACAACAAGGAAACACGTTCTTGAATAAGGACTTAAAATATTATACAATTAGACATATAAATACCCATCCGAAAAAAAACAGTGTCCCAACTAACTGTGGGCAGAGAAAATAACAGCGTATTGATGAGGAATCTTAAGTAATAATTACATGAGTGTCGCGTATCGGCGAAATTTTCTGTCGAATGTATAATTAATTCGTTCATCCAATCTTTGCGATGAATACATAATGCATGCAAGTATCTGGGGTGAACGACCGCATATTTGACTATGCACAATGCACATTGCACATGCACCATCTCATTACAGCGCATTACTTGCGAACATAATCAACAGAGATACTGGCCAAGTCGATAGCGATGTCTTGCGGATCGCATTATGTCACTGGATTAGGTGGGTGCTGCATGGCTAGGTCAATCTTCATTCGTAGGGCACCTGTATTTGATACACCTTAGATAACGATTTCTGGTCTGCCTTTCATGTTTGGCCCAGACATGGGGTAATCGCGATTAGTAATCGTAATCGATTACGACGATTACAGCATTTTTAAGTAATCGTAATCGCAATCGATTACATTCGAAAAAATCCCGAAGTAATCGTAATCGACTACTTCCCATATTCAATCGATTACTTTGTAAAAGAACGAATACTTTTTATTCGTACAAGGACTGTGACATAAACTGAACACTCGTGAACAAGGAAAAGATATTATACCAGTTATTGAGAGTACAAACGTCTGATTTTCAATTGCCACTGCTCATTATTACGTCAGAGGTAGCCTATTAGCTTTGCTCGTCTTTGCGTAGAACAGGGGTTCTCAACTTCCCTTGTATAACGGGCCGCATTTTAACGGCAAAAGACGCCGCGGGCCGCAGAACATTATTATCATGTATTTGTGGGCCACTATTAAATTTAGGCTACTGTAGCCTATTCACGAGTCGTATACGGGCATTTAGTGCATTTTTATGCATTCTAAAGCATTAATAGACAGCGTTCGTAAGTTTGCAGTTGCTGTTTTTATGAAAATATATATCTTCCAGCGGCGCAATTAAATATCTTCATGGAGCGTGCACTGCATTCGTTGACAAGTCAGAATATGCCCAATGCCCATTGCCCATTCGAACCCTTCCACCAGAGAAACGAACTCTCCGTTTAAATGCCTGAGCGAGCAAGTATAAAATGACGGTAACGTTTTCGTTGCAGAGACTATGATCCCTTTAAGGTCTCAGTGATATGAGATGAAGTCTGGCGTTCGGGGTCATTTCTGAGCATACCAATCAACCTTTATCCTTTCCTTCCATGGATAGAGCCCTGCACCAATAGTTACAGATGTCATCTTTGTCAAGCTTAATGTTTTTCGCCGATCCCCTCTCCACGTTTTCCCTGCCAGCATTTCCTCTGCAAATATGTCCACTCCGATCAAATGCACCCAGATAATTAGCTATGCTGTGGAGTCGGTGGTTTCGTCCAATGCTAGGCTAAAGTAGTCTACGCGGCAACTTGTTTCAGAACATGCGATAAAAGATCGACTGATATTGCTGTTACTCTTCTGGGCACGGTTGAATCAGAAAACTTAGCTTCGAAATTTGTCAATTGATGTTGTCCTTGCTGCTAGGTTCCGGAAACAGCGAATATTCCAACAGTATGTTGAAGTCTTAGTGAAATCACACCTTCTCCGACAGATTTCTTGGGTTTAGCGATATTCCAAGCAATTTTGAAAGACGCGTCAGTAATCTCGTCGGCAATTTTAACAATGGCTCGAAATATGGATTGCTGGGCTTGACACCTAGCTAGCAAAGTTTTCTTCGGAGATTAGGCGATGTGAATAACTCCAGAAAAAACTGTCGTGGTAACATTTGAAGCTGCTACGCTTCGTTACGATACCTGATCTTCGACAAACAAGACACATCGGTTTTCCATATATATCAAAGAAAGCAAATTCATTGTCCCGCGCCGAGTTACAAACAAACCCAGTTTCGCAGTTTAATTTCCCGTTCCTTGTTCTTGTTTCTGTTCAAACTATTCGCAGTGAGTGAAACACTCTTCAAATGTCTACTACGCAGCGGGGTTTTCTTGAACTAGAGTCGAGCATATATCAAGAAACCAAAACACATGAAAGAATGAGTAATCAAACGAAACAGGGACGGTGCGATAAGAGAGATAAAGTAGCGAAATTGATATGTAACAATAACGTGCCAGTAGTAAATGCGTTCATAATGAAAGATGTCGCGGGCCGCGGGGTGAGAACCCCTGGCGTAGAAAGTGTCCACACATAGTAAATAGACATTCGATGTACATTTGTGTGATTGTAAGAAAACCCACCGTGTTGTATATCGGTTTATCAATACATTTCAGACGCCACTACCTCGCATCAGGATAATTAATCATAATCACCTCTCTGCCCAAGTTAAAATAGCAACTTTTGTATTGATGTTAGGTTATGCTTAGTTAAACTATAGAATGTAATAGTTCTAATTCTATAGTTAAATCCAGTTTCACCGTTGCTGCTTGGTGAGCAGTAGGCCTATATGGTACGAACGTACAGCAGACAAAGGTTTAAAATTTTGTACTCGTCATATAAAACATTACGGTTTCCACAACGAAGCATTAAAATCAACAGCTGCTGATATAGATCTTAAGTAGGCCGTTGTTTTGCCGTTTCTCGTAATGGCAGATTGCAGCATTACATTATCACATTAAGTTGAAGGCAGAATTTTATGTTCACTTTCTGTTATTCTCATATTATTCTACTCAAAACGGGCGCCAATCGCGATTTCACAATTCTTTACTGAACATTTGGACCTGCCGCCATAGCCATCGGCTTATATACCATGTTAGCGTGGGTTGTTGCTAGAACCAGGATCAAAACAGCAAAAGCGTCCCCCAACCAAACTTTGGTCTTGGGCCCCCATAGGGTAGTCAATTTTGAAGTTGAAGATTTAATTTCGTCAATAATATTGGTAATTGCATTATATTGCATTTTTAATCCTATCTCAGCGCCCGATGGTCAGATTTACCTGAAGAGGGGGGGGGGCGTAATTCATAATTATAACGTATGGTATCTTGCAATAATTACTTTATTGAATGTTGTTAATTCGTGACCTCCGGTCTGTTATATAGCCAAAAGATATTGATTGTAGCGGCCCAAACAGCAGACTAAAAGAAAAACTTGCGTGAGACCACTGAGACGCACACACAAATTGACATGTCAAATGCTCTGTGGGTGCCCGGGTGGCATTTGCATCGTGGGCTCAGATTGGAAGGAATGGACTGTTAGTCACGCCCATCCAGCGCGGCTATTAACAATGGACACATACCCTAANTTTTGGCCAATGTCTTTCTTTAATAGCACACTTCGTGGNGTCTCATGTTGGCCGAAACTGCATATGTCTTTNGATGTGTCGAGGAGCGGTATTGACTGNCACCTAAATGCCTATTACNATNAATTATGCATGCTTTANTTCTTGANGGGGAGACGTATGCATTTCNAAATCAAGCTNTCTAGAGNCATTNAAATCGCAAAGCTCAAAGAGAAATTCCAAGTTAATGAAATCNCTCGAAAATNCTCTATANTTTNTGTTNGTTTACAAAATNCTTTTGAGTCCCCTCCAACCACGCTCCCCACCCTATTGGGGAATTAAGGGGTGCGGCAGTTATGGACCTNGCAAGAATGCAAATCANTNGGTGCGATAAACCGTCCTCTATAAAATGGGCNATGGGTACATTATGACGTAACAAGGAAATGTCCGTCCCATCTTTTTTTAAAGACAGTTGTTATATCATTNGGCCTTTTCNGCGCAATNCATGNATTGTCTTCCAATATAACTACTACGATACAAAATAAATGTAATCGTGAGTAATCGTGATTACTTTTACAATATAATCGTAATCGTAATCGACTACTTCCCGATTTTGCTGTAATCGTAATCGTAATCGCGTGATTCAGAAGTAATCGTAATCGCAATCGATTACATTCATGAAGTAATCACCCCATGTCTGCACTCCACACACCACTACCTCGCAGCAGCATAATAATCACCATTCTGCCTATATTTTCAAATACTAACATTTGTATTTATGTTTGGTTATGCCTATTTGAAGCAGTTTGACCGTTGCTGCTTGGCGAGCAGTAGGCCTTGCCTATGTAAGTTGGCATACTTAGGTACGTACATCGAATAAAGATGTGAAATTTTGTACTCGTCAAATGAGACATTACGATTTCCACGACGAAACAATAAAAATCAACAGCTGCTGATATTTATCATAACCGAGCCGTTCTTTGCTGTTTCTCGTAACGGCAGCTTGCAGTATCTGTATTAAGTGAAACACCAAATTTTATGTTCACTTTATCTTATTACCATATGAGTCTGGCTGAAACGGGCGTCATCGTTATTTCGCAATTTTTCAGTCAACATTTGGGCCTGTCGCCATAGATATACGCTTATACACCATGTCAGCGTGGGTTGTAGCTAGAATCAGGACCAAAACGGCAATTCGCCCCCCCCCCACACTCCTAACGTTTGTCTTTGACTATTCATTAATAATCCACTCTCAGCCCCCGATGGTTAGATTTACTGGTAGATCTAGGGCACGTAATTCATAGCTATAATATCTGATATTGTTATAACTACAATTAATATATGTTGTTAATTCGTGACCTCTCGTCTGTAGTATAGCCTCATCATAAGATATTGTAGTCGTCCAAACGTAGAAGACTAATGGAAACTTTCCTGAGACGAGAGACGAACAATGTGGGTCGCACTCACAAATTGTCATGTCCCAATTCATCTGTGGGGGCCCCGGGTGACATTTGTAATGTGGCGCTCAGATTGTAAGGACAACACTATATACATTCGTCACGCCCACCCTGCGCGGCTATTGATAATGGACACACAGGCGTACCCAACATGTTGGTAAAGTTCTTTCTTTGGTACCGCACTTCGTGAGGTCGCAAGTTGGCCGAAACTGCATATGACTTTTGGTGTGTCCTGGCGCGTTAATGACCGGCACCAAAATGCCTATAAATTATTCCCGTCTTGTCTTAAGGGGACAGGTATGCATTTCAAAATCAAGCTATCTAGAGACATTAAATCGCGGAGCTAGAAGAATTAAATCTCTCGAAATACTCCATATAATTAATGTTGATTTACGAAATACTCCTACGACCTCACTCCGTACTCCATTGGGGAGTTTGGGGTGCGGCAATTACGAACCTGGCAAGAATTCAAATCGTTGGGTGCGATGAATCGTCCAGCACTATAAAGTTGGGCAATGGGTACATTATGACGTAACAAACAGCTGACGTATCATTTATAAAGATAGTTGTCATCTCTCATTAGGCATTTTCATCGCATCCTTATTGTCTTCAATATATATTCTAAGACTAGTTCTACGAAGCGAAATAAATGTAATCGTGAGTAATCGTGATTACTTTTCCAATGTAATCGTAATCGTAATCGACTACTTCCTGATTTTGCTGTAATCGTAATCGTAATCGTAATCGCGTGATTCAGAAGTAATCGTAATCGCAATCGATTACATTCATAAAGAAATCACCCCATGTCTGGTTTGGCCACGGTGATACAAATTATTGGATAAAGATAAATAAAAAGATAATCTACAGTGAACACTAGCACGTGCATTTGCACGTCTCTGTAATAAGATTTGGCTTGTGGATACATCTACTTTTTCGGAGTAATACTCAAGCTGAGGTAGTCCAAGTTGTCAGTGTTGCTACTCATGTAGAAGTTAAAATATCTATTTCAAAGACATGGAAAAACTACTTGAAGTTGAAGGTAGAAAATGAAAATATGAAAAGAACTCATTCACCAAGCTTCAAAAATTAGATTTTATCGAGTATAGTCGCATACTTACAGCAGTAAATCGGAGGCGGATATACGTTCGTTATCGCTGGATGCACGGTGTAGCAAAATTACGGAGGATAGGTATTCAATGCGCGACAATGGATATATTACGTTGCGGCATTGTTATAATTAGATATGGTACCGGTAATTATCGTTGGTACTCACGTATAAGCAGTACTAACAACTTTATTTCAGAAGAAGTATACAGCTATTACCAATTAAGCAAAAAATAATTATTTGTACGCGTAGTTTTGACTAAAATCTATAGTGGAAGTGGAGAGTGCCTAAAATCAGAACCGCACGACTAAGCTGTTCAAGTAGAGAAAACCTATTGAGTACAGTGCAAAGGTAGAAGTAATTCGTTACTGACATTTGACCTCGTTACCTCTGGGTATATAACCCTACAATTTTCATTCGCCGCTCTCAAAATTTCAATAGAACTACGCTCACAATACACACTGCACTTCAAACTATCATAATTAACGGTAGCTCGTGAGTTCGATCCCCGCGGCCTAGTCAAACCAATAAAGACCCTATTAGTAAAACCGGCATCCATGACTTCTCCGCTTGGCGCTCAGCATTATTGGGATAGCATGAAGGGATGGTGCACGATTTAGAAAGCCGTACAAGGGTATAGCTCAAAGATGGGCAAGATACCGCCCGCGAAGGTATTTTGACAGGCCCGCAGAGAGTTTCTACCCTGAAAGTGAAATTCTATTCTGAAAGTATTGACAAATTTTATCCGTCACAGAACGAGTCCAAGTTTGCCAACCAGAGAAAGATAGACATGAAACTATTTGCTCTGTTCGGGTGTACATATATTTTCGACCATGAATATGAACATTAACAAGAAAAAGGTGCGTTCCAATCTGACTGATGTTCACGTGTAGGCTTTGCTATGGGTTTCTATACATACGACATGCAGCTAGAGTTCAAAGAACTTGTTGACAACTTTGACCGACCACAGATGTCTGATTGACTTCAACGGCTACTGCTAATAAATTCAATCAATACTGTTTTTGGTGTCTATGCTTTAATCTTAAAGTTTACATTAAATACGATTTCTTCCTTGTATAGGTGGATAAATACGCGATTAGTGTATATATTCTGTAATCCGGCCCGCCAAGTACTTCATTGCCCCATATCCGGCCCGCCGACTAGAGAAGTTACCCGCCCCTGCTATATCTGCAACTTCCATGTCCAGCGGCATATGCACATCATGCACTCTCAAATACTGTATGTATATCATGCGTCGGCGTATATGCCGCAAAAACATCGAGGACAAAAATGTACTACGTCCTATTCCTATTTGCCGGTGCTATACGCGAATATGGTGACATTCGTTACAAATTAGTTCCGCCGTAGCGTGTAATGCGACGCGATGATAGTGCATGGATATCAAGGGATAAATATATCCGGACGTTAGGTAGTAGCTGCTTAGTTGTTACTCATACAAAGTCCTCGACTACTGATGCCAATGCCCATATAGGCATCCGGTGATTGTATAATACGTTACAATGATACCCGGTAGTCTAGTATACTGGGCAGCATTATTCGGCATATAGTATCAGTTTCGTGGTCAATTATGGCAAAATTCGAATTGCTAAGGCCCGTGGAATACATGGGAATTTCCATAAAAGACGTCAGGCGAAAACGTAATGTATTGTAGGTATAAGCATCTGTGATAAGATGGGTGTTGACTCGGTACACAGGTATACACACATAGCTATTTTCGTTCGCCAAAAATTTAGAAGCCCGTCCGGCTAGAATCCAAAACCTCAATCCCGAACCATCTGCGCTGAGCGAGCATGCTAAATGCGCACCTGGTTACGTTACACTGCAAGAATCATATTTCGATTAGGAACACAGTTTTCCACCGTATTCTATTATAAACTCCAAATCCCCATTGGCATATGTGGGATACGTGGTTTAGCGGCTTCACGTGTAATGACCTGTTTTCAGCAAGTTTTGCACCAAAGCTATGGTATATTTCCGGCATTCTAGCCAATTAAAATAAATGTTATTTTAGGTTTCATCGACCCTAAATTACACAGAAGCCGTTACAATATCCTTGGCATTCGAAGAAAGTACAATTTTGTTGACCATTGCAACGATTTTTATAACTCGTTATTATGACGAAAATTTTACAGGAACAAATCTGTACTTACCGACATGTTGTATGTTCTCTGAAAATACCAGCGCGAAATCGCGCAGCGCACAGTCAAGTGGATTATCTCTAGTCGACCATAAGATTGATAATACTTATTTAAAGCTGTTAAATCGGTAATTCGTGGTAAGAGAAATGCGTCGGAAACATAATGCGCCTTCAACAAATTCGATCCAGCCATAGCATAGCATACCGGTAATCCAGCAATAATCCAGCAACGCCTAAAACTCCGTACTGTGTCGGGGCGTTCCAAACTATAATAGAGTATATGCGTTATGCAATAATAAAAGAGAATATGCCTCAACCAGAGGTGTGCTTGTGCAACCTAAGCTGCGCAATCTTTGTCAGCGAGCCGCAGGCTGCACAATGCACACTGTACACAGTGCACAGTGCACAACCCTACTGACCAATGCAAATTATACAATTGGATACCGGTAACACTTAACGTTAATTTGGCGACTCGACACGCGCGTTGCCAGCTATGAATCTACTGTTTAGAAGTGTGGCGTAAATATATAGCGCTAGGAACGCGAAGCTGATATCCTGTAGCCTACCGGTAAAGTTTATGAACTGGTTGCTGGTTTTACAAGTTACATTCAATTGATTGCTGCAAGATGGCCTACCATACCATCTCACACCCAGGTAAACTTCTTGAGAATAAATGTCGATATAGTTGCAGTGATAGGGTATACAGCAACGGTTGGGAACCCCTGGCACGCGTGTCAAAAAAGTCAAAAAAGAGGACCAACCCTTTTAAAAGAGGACGTATGGCAACCCTACCTAGATGCTATATAGAACGAATTTCCATCGCGGTATCATTTTCTGAAACAAGGAGTCCTTGAAGCTTTTCTGCACGATTATTCCAGTGCAAAAGAAAATTTGTAATGCAATAACAAAAATAGACATTTTTTTAAGTTTCAGTTTGTATTACTACGTCCGGGGCTGTATTGCAATGAGCTGACAGTAGATATACGAGATCAATGTTACCAGTTGCGCGAAGTTGTCTCTATATCACAGTAAGAGTGAGTCACTTAGGAAATTGTGCCTATTTATGCGCGATTACTGATTGAACATTCTCAACCAGTCGAGAAGATGAATTTTGCAATTTTGTAAGCTTTCGGATGCCTTTGAAGTTTGAACATCTACTGATTCAAACTGATTACTTCAGTATTTGCCAGACATTTTACTGCTCTATACTTCCATTTCAAGTAATATATTTATTGAAAACTTTCTAATTTGCTGAGATATTTTTGAGTATATTTGCAGCTGGCACTTATGGGGAAGTTTTATATGAGACTACATGCGTTGTATCCCTACAATGGTTGTAGCATCGAAATTGAAACACAATTTTTATATGCGCGGACATTTCAAGCTATTGCAGTTTCGGCGTGCGTCGCCGGGTTCCCACCTGGTTTCGGTATATATCATGCAAATTCCGCTACTCAAGAACCAGTAATTGGTACATCTGTATACCGTATCCCTAATTACTATAACGTTAAACGCTAAGAAGCGGGCAAGAAATATTGGACAACTAATATGGACTGTACCAGTACGAATATTTAAACCATCGCGCAGTGCACCAGCGGTCAATGTACTTTCTTTGTTCTGGTTCTGTCAGTAAAAATGCAAAACTGCAATATCAGATTCTCCGTATCATTGCTAATGCCCAGGAGCGCCTGGATATGCGACCAATAGAACCGACCGATAATGGTTGATATCACACTAAAGATCAGTAGGGGTCTCAGCTTTCCCGTGGCCACTTACTGGCCACAGATTTTTCTGTG
Source organism: Botryllus schlosseri (assembly GCA_000444245.1). Lineage (NCBI taxonomy): Eukaryota > Metazoa > Chordata > Ascidiacea > Stolidobranchia > Styelidae > Botryllus > Botryllus schlosseri. Next base: position 849 of record ATSW01099504.1, on the reverse strand, counting down.
GCCGGCCACGAATATAGTAGTTCCACAGCGGTCACTGCCGCGAAATAGTTCGCGACTTCCTCGCATACGAATCGAAAACGCATAATTACAGGACAGGCGCGTCCTGATAGTACAATTACAATATATTGAGCGCTAATTACAACAGAACACATCGTTCGATAAAGTATATGACGGACCACGATTGTGGAACAGTATTTCGCCGGCAATCCAACAGTGTCCGAGCATGTTCCCCACATTCAAGTCAAAACACATGTACATTCTACTTGCTAAATCCTATAGTCAATGCTTGAGAATACGGGACCACGATCTGACATATCGACGTCGCTTATACCAACTTAATTTCGTCGCTTTACCTTTTTATATTATCTACTATTGCTTGCATGCAGCGCAAGGTGGTGTCTGATTGAGCGGTTACTACATGTCGTTTCGATTTCCTTGCTATATCTATTCATTTTATATCAATCTTGTGGTGTTTTAAGATGTTAAGAATATTAATTAATAGACTGAATTGAAGAGCTACCAGCCATCTCTCACGTTACAACCATAGATATAGCTATAGCTATAGCCCTAGAACCTATCTCAGATTTTTGTGTGAGTACTGGTACTACTGTGCACTTGTGCAGTGTGCAGTAGTGTAGAATATTTCGTAGTCGCAGATATTGGGAGCGAATGTCATCATGATCAAATGAGGTTCATCCATTCCATAGCTACATTGTTTACAACGGAGGTAATTTTGGTGACGATATCGAATGACTTTATAATCAATCACCTTATTCGGATTATTTCATGTTTGTATTACTTTGATTTCAACATCCGAGTGGGTAAAACGTTTTAAGATCAGCATTTTCA